>JAHWFP010215652.1:9541-21323 GCA_023313725.1 Lithobius niger
TGGCTTGCTTCCTTCTATGGGTGGCTTGCTTCCTTCTATGGGTGGCTGCCTTCCATCTGGGATGGCTTGCTTCTGCTTCGTTCTGAATGTGTTTAAGGGGGGGCTTGACCACAGTTCTGGCTACGACGATTTGTCCCAGCCGGTGTAGTCCCTTTTCTTCCCTTGACATGTCCCTCGGGTAGTGGGAGGTGAAAGTATTGAGTGGCGCCAAGATGCAGCTTGAAGGATTTGTTCTATGGGTATGGCGTTGTGGTGTGCCCATCTAACCTCGTGTGCTGTTGCTCTCTCTCTCTGGTTAAGTTGGCTTTGTCGTATACGATGTCAATTGTTTTCTTAATCCAGCGCGAGATCATGGCGGCCGAAGTCTCCCCTCTCATTGAAGGTCAACGGGTAGGAACAGTTGGTTTCTGCCTCTGCGAATGTCTTCGTGTTGAGTTCTTGTGAGGTAGAAGCAGAGAGCACGGATGGGGCATAGAAGTCGTTCTGGTTCATCGCCTGTAATGCTTGAAAGCACTGGAAAGGTGATGGGTTTAGGTTCCGAAGGTTTCTGTGTTTTGGCTCGAAATCCTGTTCAAGGGTAGAGGGTTACTGAGGAGAAGTTTGGTCCGAATAGGCAGAAGGCGGAGTCTGCTGATAGTGCTTGAATTTCAGAACAGCGGGCGCTGGCGGCCAGAGTGACAAGAAATACAGTCTTTCTGGATAGGAGGTGAAGGGAGCTATCTTGCATAGGTTCGTAAGGGGCTTCCATTAGAGATTGAAGAACGATGGAGAGATCCCAGTCAGAGGTGAGTCGTCTTGTGGATGGCCGGTCGTTTTCGAAGGAGCGAAGAAGGGCGGAGATGCGGTAATCGTCCAGAAGATGGGTTTTGTTTGCTGCCTTAAAAACTGAGTTTAGAGCTGAGCGGTAGACAAGGATGGTTGAGCCTTTGAATTTGTCGATGTCGAACAGATCAGTGAAGAACCTTAATAGTCGGGAAGAGCGGGGTTGATTGGATTAATTTCCTTTGCGTAGCACCAATAAAACCATTTGGACCAGTGACTGTTATACATCTTGTTTGTTGAGTCTCTTGTGGCTTTTGAGGCGATTCGAGCGGCATTGTCTTTATGAATTCCTGCCTTTTTGAGGAGTTTGATGATAGTAGCCACGCGTGAAGGTGTAGGTTCGGGTGAAGCTTCAAGGCCTTTTGTTGAGATAGCAAGTCTGGAAGAGGAGGGAGGCTTCTTGGGGTGTCGATTAGTAGAGACAGGAGGTGTGGAAACCACGGGGCCGATGGCCAGAAGGGGACTAGGATGAATTGGCTTTGGCTTTCGTCCACTTTCTGCAGTACCTGTGGGAGTAGCTTGAACGGGGGGAACAGGTATGCGTAGAGGTTGTGCCACGGGTAGGTCAGGGCGTCGGCTGCAAGGGCTTGGTCGTCGTGGATCGGACTGATGTAATGGGGCAGTCTGGCATTGTGCCTCGTGGTGAATAGGTCTATCATAAAAGTTCCCCAGATTGTGAAGAGATATTCGCAGGTGGACTTCTTGAGGCACCATCCCCCTGTGGGGAGGGGGGGGGGAGAAAGCGAAGAGAGAGAGAGAGAGTCTGCAATGACGTTCCTGTTCCCTGGGATATGGAGGGGAAGTAACGTGATGTTGTTCAGGATGCAGAGGTTCAGGATTTCAGACGTCAGGTTGTGTAGAAGCCTGAACTTCGTTCCACCTTCTTTCTTTATGTAGGCCAGGGCCATGGTGTTGTCGGCTTGGATTTGGACTAGTTGGTTTGAGATAATCGGAAGAAAGTGCATGTGTCGACGTTTGTTTTCCTGCCAGGTGCCTGCTATTTCCAGGTTGTTTAGATGTGCTCCCCAGCCATGGTTTGAGGCGTCTGTGAAGATGTGGTTGGGGGTAGGGTCGTGGAGTGGGACCAATTTGGTGAGGTTTGTGATGTCTGTCCACCAAAGTAAGTTGTTGAGAGGGAAGTCTTCGTGAAACTGGAATGGGTAATCCAGGTTGAGGTTGGGGTTTGACCAGTTGTCGATTCTGTGGTGGTGGAATGGCCTTACCATCCAGCATCCGTGGGGGAATAAGAGGTGCCATTGAATCCATTTTTCCGATGAGAGAGTTTAGTTGTCGGAGGGAGAAGGCTTGTTGGTTTTGGAATAGGTGGATGTGACGCAAGAGATCTTCCACTCTGTCGAGTGATGGAGAGACTTGGGCCGATGACAGATTGAATAAGGCACCAACGAACGTTAATTCCTGTTGTGGAGTTAGACGTGACTTTGGGTAGTTTATACCGAAACCCAGGCGATTTAGGAGGTTGACGGTGAAATCCCCGACTTGTGAGAGCTGGTTGGGGTCTTGGTTGTGAAGGGCCCAGTCGTCTAGGTATGCGCTTGCTTTGATTTGGTGTTGGTGGAGAAAGGCAAGTATTGGTTTTAGGACCATGGTGAAAATTCTTGGGGCTGCGTTTAAACCGAAAGGGAGACAGCGGAATTCGTACACTTGCTTGTAGTAGATGAAGCAGAAGAATTTTGTTGAGGATGGGTGAAGTGGAACGTGTAGGTAGGCGTCCTCTAGGTCTATCGAAATTGTCCAGTCGTTCTCCTTGGAAGACAGGCGGATGGTGTCTAGGGTCTCCATCTTGAAGTGTGGATTGTCTATGAATTTGTTTAGTGGTTTCATGTTGAAAATTAGTCACAGGCCGCCCGATTTCTTTGGGCGTGTAAAAATTGCACTGTAGAAGCCCGGTCCCAGGTTCTGGCATTTGATTATTGCTTCTTTTGCTAGGAGAAGAGATATCTCGGTTGTTAGGACGTGAGCGACTGGAGTCGTGAAGTTCCACGGAGGGTTTGCTGTAAGCGGTGGCTTTGTGATGAAGGTCGGCCTCAAGCCGTTTTTGATGACCGAAAGGACTTGACGGTTGCGTGTGAGCGTTTTCCAGGCCGGGTAAAAATGGCGGAATCTCGCCCCAACTGGAAAGCGGGAGAGAAGTTGAGCGTCATTGTTTGCGGTTGGTGCTGCGGCGCCTGGAGAAGAGTAGCGGCTACGGCGGTCGGGAGTCGCTGCCCGTTTCTGGTTGGTTCGTCGATCTGACCGAAAGGGCTGGAGCTTGGTCGATGAGTTGTCGTTGCGAGAGTTGCGGGCGGGAGATTGTGCTGACTCAGGAGGCACGCGGTTGCCTTGATAATTGTTTGATTTGCTCGACCGAAAGGCATGTCTGTCTTAAGGAAATGGTTTGGGTTTACGGGAGATGTCCAGATGCGGGGCGAGTGACGGGATGAGGCCGCGGAAGAGAGTGTCGGACTCGTAGATGGATTGGTTTCGTAGACGATGCTTGGTTAAATCATTTAGATTGTGAGCCGACTTGAGAGCTACTTCCCTTAAGAGTAGAGTGCTGTTAAACAATGCTCGTGTGGCCCAGTTGACCTAATGGAAGGTTGCAAAACTTGCTTTCTGGAAGCAGACAGGTGAGTAGAGTTGTAGATTGACCTAAAAGGTTGGGGGATTGTGTCCTTTTCGCGCAAAGCGAACCCGAAACCAGTTTTGAGACCTCTGTTAATGACAGGTGCATTGGCTGACTCGGTTGGTTTATAAAGAAAACAATCTGGGACGGTGTCTTCTACTGTTTTAAGGAGAGAGGCCAAATGGGATAGTTGGGTCTTCTGAGTTGTCCTCCAGAGAGTGGATGTGTTTCGCCGGGGGCGTGCGATCGGCTCTCGTGGCTTGTTGTAGATGGCACCCAATCCCATGTGTCGGCTCGACGTATGGATGATCTACACGGGGGAGGGGGGGGGGGTTGGCTGTTTTCAGCAAATGTGCGGAAGACAGAGTCAACTAGAACATGGGCTTCGCTTTGGGTCACGCTGTGTTCTCTGCGGGATGACTTGGATGATAGATCCAATGGAGAAGTGTTGACCGAAAGGCCGGCTTGCGCCGAAGCTTCTCTGAGTTTACGTTTGGCCTTACGGAAAAGCAACTTGGCGTGTTTAAGATCTTCAGACAAGGCCGAAAGGTCGAAAGGCTGCGGAGTACGCTGGCGGTCTTGCAAGGGAGAGTCGTCTTTGTTGTTGGCGACATGCAACACCTGCTCCGAGTCGGGCGTGCAGCGGTCGTCGTGCGTGGTCGGGACCGGCGGGAGAGAGAGCGCAGCATCCGAGGCGGGAGCGATGACCGAAAGAGCAGCGTCCATTCTAAATGAGTGAGAAGATTCCACAATCCTGACCGAAAGGAGCGAGACGAGGTGACGCGTAGGAACCTCTGGAGGAAAATGAAATGCCGAGACCAACAACGTTCTTGCTTATATAGGGAGGTCTGCACATGCGCAGAAGGGTCTTGCAAGCAGGCGTCTACAGACAACGGAAAAACCTCCAATGAGACGCTAACTCGAAATAGTAGGCCTAATTAGTAAGGCTGTGTTAGATACTGATACTGCAGTATCAAATTGGTTTGGCTCCTGGTTTTGTTAACTTTGGCAAAAATTGATGTCCCAAGACACAATCAGTAATGCCAATGGTCCTTATGTATAAAAATATTGAATTAACTACCTTTCCAACACAAAAATATTGACTGAATTAGATCTAGTGACACAGAGACAAAAAATACGCAAAAATCACAAATGCAAGGCAAAACATTAGACATAAGCTAGGTGTAGGGATCGACCGAATCCGAACCGGATCTGAAGCCGGATCTTTAGCGTTCGGATTCGGCAAAATTTTGAATGTCTGGGCGATTTTTCAATAACTTCGCTAATTTTTGACCGTTTTCGACATTCCAATATACCATTCGAAGCATTTTTTCACCAGCTTTCCAATGGACCTAATTTCAAATGGCTAGCATAAACTGTTCAGAAGTTATAAAGGAAAAACCAATTAACAAGTTGTGAAAATCTCTAGTCAAGTCTTGAAACTTTACTCAGCTAGAGAGAAAATTTAGTCTGTAAAAACTGGAAAGGGCTGAAGCAGTCCAACAAAGGTTTTATTTTGGATTCGGTTAGGATCCGGATCCGATTCACCAAATCTTGTAAATTATCCGGATCTGAATCGGATTTGGTAAAAGTAGATTCGGTCGATCCCTAGCCTAGGTGCACATGTAATCTCCACCGGTTCCTAGGTATCACCGTTATAGTGTAGGTGCCAACATTTTAATGTGGAACGTATTTCAAGTGCGGGAAATGGCACTCAAACCTGAATGGGTTTACCAAAAGCGTTCGTATGACAAGCCTGGAAAATGCGACACGGGGATGAAAACAAAAACGACGGACGATATCGGAATTAGTAGGTTCCTTGGGCTGTTGCCCCCGGGAACCTAATAAGTGACCATTTCCAAATAATAGGAAAAAAAATGCGACTAAAACGGAATAATAAAGACAAAATTTCTTCCATTTCGTAATTTTCATGCACAGCGAGTCACATCGTAATTAGCGCTGTTAACTTACTTGTTCGTCTAATGAAGTAGGTGGCATATTCATATGCATGGGGAAATGAGACAGTCGTTCATCTATCAGAGGCTGAGAAGGAAGTGGTTGCTGAACAGGATGGTCAATGGGCATCTGGTCAATAGGTAAGTGTTGCTGCTCATGAAGATCTTGGTCATGACGTCGCTTACGCGACTGACGAGGAGCTGGTGCTGGTGGTGGTGGTTCAATTCCTGAAAGAAACAGAACGTTAACCCAAGCAAAGTCGCAAAAATATTGGCACAAAAACGGCCATTGAGACTGAATCAAAATCTAGTCAATAAAGCCAAAATGATAATGTTAACGCTATAACTAAGGACATGTAATTTCTGCGATTTTGCTAAATCACAAATTATGCAACATTTTCTCTAAATGAGCTATGAAAATTATTCTTGATATGGTAAGTAAACAATCACTAACTGAAGCAAAAAACACCAAATTAATTGTCGCAAAATTTAGTAAATGTCGCAAAATGCCACAAATTTCCAAAAACAGCACAAAATTTACCGCAAAAATGACTTCATTTTTCATGAAATAAATTTAATGAAAAACAGCCAATGTAATTGACAACTAGTTACTGGAACAAAATTATGGAGGAGTTCTCACCGAAGCAATACTCAGGTGAATCTGCACCAAATAAGGCTGTTGGAACTAGGTAGCCGTAAGTAAACAGTCGATCATCATTAGCCATATATGTGGTGCGTATTTATGCTACAAAGTTGGGCTGCAATTGTGCGCCCATATTTGCATTCGCCATTGTAATTTTTGTTATCATAAATTTCGTCAATATCAAGGGGATATCGTTAACGAATTCAGCAGCCATATCCATCACCGCAATATTACACCAAAATCCTGCAAAATTGCGCCTTCATCGCAACGAAACTCGCCGCAAAATTATGCCTAGTATTATCGCGGAAATTACATGTCCTTAGACTATAACATACAAACAAACCACTCAAGTTGCAAAATTTGGTTCTGGTACATTACTGAAAAGAAAAAAATATCAAAAAACCATTTTGGAATGTAGCTTACAAGTAAGGATGCACTGAGCACATTTTTTCCTGTGCAGCTGAGCGCTCAAAAAATGCCTGGTACACCGAGCCGATCAGTGCTGCCAAGCAAAACCAAGCACCTTCATTAATCAGTAATTGTTAAATACCAAGCAGGCTTCGAGAAACAAAAATCTTTTCACTAAAACAGCCGGGTGTCGGTAACCAAGCAAGGTCTGAAAAAGCATAAAAAAAGTAGTTAATCGGCACATATTACCTGCAAATTTAGTTTCTGTACTGAATTCTGTGGTAGCTGATTAAACTTTCTGCAGCAGGAAGTATACATCGACCATAATCATCGACTGGAATTGAGTAACCGTCAGAATAAAGCCTGCGATCAAGGTCCATCGGCCTCTGGATTCCGTGCCAAGACTAGATGCGAGCCGCGTTTTCGCTTGCACTAAAGTTACGCGAGGGTCAATACACTGCGAAAGCAGTCACTGGCTATAACAACGAAGCACGTTGTGATATCTCGCATCGACCATGAACACCACCAATTTTTATTTTAAACTTTAAAGGAATACTAAACCCTCCAACAATGAATTTTTTTTATCGATAGTTTAGATACTGGAATTAATGTTAACAGTCATCCGACGTCAATAGGTGTCATTGTTTAAGCCGTACGAATTTTTAAACCACCTGATTTAAGCAGACGATGCACAAGCTCAGGAGAAAATCCCGTTTGAACCACTACGCGTCGTGACGTCATTACCTTAACAGCACCTTCCACCTGTCTGCGTGACCTGCGCGTGCGCCAGAAACAAAACGGCATCGCCTGGGAATCTCGTAGTGCGGGCATTTCTGGCATCTACACCACGACAGGTCATCGCTACCGGGATCCCACAGGTCTTCTGGCTTCTTTGGTGTTTTATTAGCGATCTCGCATCTTTTTGCCTTCCGTTTACCACTTGTAACAGATTCAAACTGATAAGGCTGCAACGAATTGACAGCGACAGCGTTATTGGTACCCACGTTTGTTTACAAGCAGAGAGTGGTTGCGCGCGCTGCACGATGGGAAGGATGCGCTCCCCACTTCCGTTATGGTTTTGACGTCACGCTGCTTCACGAAACCTCCATAGTCGCGAGCTCTCGTGGTGCTACGTTTGGTTGGGTGTCTTAAAAAACGCACTGATTTTAATTTATTACGACGTAAGTAAGAAGGCAAGAGACATTTTATAAGTTTTGAAGGGGTTTTTAGGGTCTTAGCTATCATTAAAAAAATTGGAAAAATGAGGGTTTAGTATTCCTTTAATTTTGGCAAACTTATTGAAATAATTTCACAACATCGAAAATAATTCAAAAATCAAATTTTTTGAATTCAGGTTGAGTGGATTTGATTATATTTCGGTGATGTAATAAAATCGAACCCGAATCAAAAGTTTTGATTTTTTCACAGTCGTACTCACTTGGAGGACTGGGAATGGGAATGGGAACTTCCTTCTCTTTTGGAATTTCTACTTCAGGCTCTACTTCGTCTTCTGTTGCCATTCCAAAGTCTTCATTTTCGACTGCTCTTGTTGTCAAATGACGCTGGTAAAGCTGCAATGACAAAATTCAAAAGAAAATTTAAAAAAAACTAGCCTATCCTAAAGATTCTAAAGAACGAATTCTTTGCTCATGGACCAAACATAATGTTGATCACTGCTGTATTTATAAATGTATGTTAAAAACAGACTAAGCAGATAATTTCTGAAAACTTATATATAAATACATAATATACAGCCTATATAAAACACTGCCCTCATTAAGTTTATTGGAATTTTAAGTCTTGGTGAAAAAACTTACCGCGTACTCAGTGAAAGCTACAACGTTGAGAAATCACAGTTGTTGCTCTTATTTTCACAAAATCAAGATATCATGACATATCCTTGCAAATTTCCGACTATCGTCTTCGTCAGTCTCACTAAATTCGACTCAAAAACATCTTGCAAGACCGTTCGTTTACTAGAAATTTGTAGTGTGAGCGTGGCGCTTAAAATTTCTAGCAGACGAATGGTCGTTGCAAGATGTTTTTGAGTCGAAGTAATGAGCCTGACGACGACGATCGCCTGTGTATTTTCATCTCCATGAGCTGCTGATCGTCAAAAATTTGCAAGGATATGAAGTCATATCTTGATTTTGTGAAAATAAGCGTAACAACTGTGATTTCTTCAATGTTATAATACATTTTCATAGCAAACGGTGTGACATTTTCAGTGAACGCTAGTATATAGGCCAAACAGTAATATTATTTAAAACCATAAGAACTTTAAAAATGCAATTGCAAACGTTAACACGTTATCGATCGACGGATAGTAACAATGTCGCTTGCATTACCTTTGACAATACTCGTGAGGGAATGGGCCGTCCAGGTAAAGCAAACAACTTCTCCACACCACCAGTTTCCTTCCAGTGCATCAGTCGTTTTGTTGGTGGAGCCAAATCGAGCGTTGTTACAATATCAGTTGTATCAGAAAGTTGCGATTTCATTTCTTCACCCGAAATATTCTTCACTTCATCTACGATCAGCTTACGCTTTCTCTTGGTCTTGCTTTTTTCCATACCTGTTAAAAATCATTGTAAAAGTAAGAAACTCGTCACCAACACGTAAATGCTACGACCAAGAAAAACACCCCCATTTTTGTTTCTGTAGACTACTTTCCTTTAAGCTTGGAAAGTTACCCTTATGAATTAAATATGATACAGATTGCTGTCCTTTTCATATCTACTAAGGTCTACCTCACTACCACTGGTCCACCATTCCTAGAAGTAAGGGTGAGCGGTACTAAAATTCAAGCCGTGTCGAGTATGCAACTTGACTCAAACTCGGCTACCGCTGTTGAAAACCGTACTCAAAAACTTGAATCAGTTGAATATTGCAACTACACTATGCCAATTTTTGACAGATTTTGACATCCCAGTATACCAAATTCATCGTCTTGATGAGATAAATTAATTATCAATTGTATCAAGTCTACACTCTACAGGTGAGTTAGGCACCTCCGAAGGAGGAATAATGACGTCGGCCGCAGGGGCTGGAGTGACTACCGAACTAAGAACAGGAATGGAATTTTCCGCACTAGCGTTAAGATTTGGGTCTTTCCCAGTAAAAAATATCTCGCTAAGAGTAGGGTGTCCCCAAAAAAATTATAAAGTTTTAAATTATCAGCTCTCACCCCCTAAAAAGTTTCCTTTTATTATAATAACACCTCTTGCAAAATTTCAGCTCATTTCGATAATATTTAAAGGTCCCCCAAGTCCACAGTATTTTCGTACTAGAACTGTTAAACTAATTAGGCCACAAAACTAATTAGGTTTTGAAATACAAATAAAACCCCAGGAAATAATTTTTTCAAATAAATATCCATTTGAAAGTTTTAAAAATCCCCTCCCCCATATAGCCTACCTACAGTCAAACAAACTACTTCTAATTTGGGGGAAGACTAATCTACGAACTGAAATAACGTGAGCTTGGGGAATTAGAAATTCCCTTTTCAATGAGAAGGAAATTCGTCAAAACTTGGTTTCACTTGGACTTTTTCAGTGAGTGTGAAGAAAAGTAGTCAGCTTGCAGTACAAACTATTACTGTCTTCATATTTTTTTTATAAAACATGTCCTCAAGGAGTAAAGATAGGATTTGGTTAATACGTCATCCTTCTAACACGATATCTGGTACTCATCTTCCATTGGATAGGGATATGATGGAAAACTTTTGTCTTTCACCACTTCTCACAGAAGCTCACTATCGAAGAAAGTTCACAAGTGTTCAATCAAATAGAGCCATTTTGGTTAAAGTGACGTATACCTATACGACAAAAACAACATATCAAAAAGATCAAGAATTTGTACCATGAACGTACAAATTTAATGAAATATTTTAACACGAGTAATGTTAATGACCAGGTGAAGCAAAACAACAGTGAAACATAAGTCATACCAATGCTTATGTGCCACTAAGTAACAATGAACACAAGGCCTTTCTCAAATTACAAAAAGAATCACAGACTGCAACAATTGATTCAGTGGACATGAATCTTGCTGCCTGTGAGAAGCGAACATCAAAACATTGGAGTAAGCATTCAAAGAGAAAACAGAGAGTATGCACTGAAAGTTTGCAGCAGAATTTGGTAGCAGCATTGCCAGATGATGAAAATGATAGTTCCACCAAAAAGGAACAAAAGTCAAAAAGACTACACCAACTATGACTGCTCTGACAGCGGCACTCCTTTTCACTCTTCCAAGAACACTGCTAAGGTGGCAGATGTGTTGGCCAGAACTAACATCAATGTTCGTAAATCTACAATGGTCGTAACTTCAGTTGTAGCTGCCACATCTTTTGCAGTGCTTTCGAAAAGTACTGTTCTAGCCAACACATCTGCAACCTTTATCAGTTTTCTTGGAAGAGTGAGAAAGAGTGCCGCAGTCAGAGCAGTCATAGTCAGTGTAGTCTTTTTGATTTTGTTTCTAAACAGTAGAACTATCATCTTCATCATCTGGCAATGCTGCTACTAAATTCTGCTGCATACTTTCAGTGTATACTCTCTTGTTTTTTCTTTGCATGCTTTCCAACATTTTGATGTTGGCTTCTCACGGGCAGCAAAATTCATGTCCACTGAACCAATTGTTCCAGTCCGTGATTCTTTTTGTAATTTGAGAACGGCCCTGTGTTCATTGTTACTTATTGGTACATTACCATTGGTATGACTGATGTCAAACAAGTTGTGCAGCTTTCACTGTTGTTTTTGCTTTACCTGGTCACCAACATTACTCCTGTTACAGTGTTTCATTAAATTTGTATGTTCATGATACAAATTCATGATCTTCTTGATGATATGTTGTTTTTGTTGAATAGGTAGTCGTGACTTTTCCCAAAATGGCACTCTTTCATCTTTGATTGAATACTTGTGACCTTTCTCCAATACTGAGCTTCTGTGAGAAGTGGTAAAGGCAAAAGTTTTCAACACATCCCTACCCAATGGAAGAAGAGTACCAGATATCATGTTACACCTATTAACCAGTCCTATCTTTACTGCTTGTGGACATTTTTTGAAAAAATATAAAGACAGTAATAGTTTGCACTGCAAGCTGACAGCTCTGCTTCACACTGACTGAAAAATCCAAGTGAAACCCAAGTTTTGAGGAATTTCCTTCTCATTGAAAAGGGAATTTCTAATTCCCCAAGGTCACATTATTTCAGTTCACAAATTAGTCTTCCCCCAAATTAGAAGTAATTTGTTTGACTGTAGGTAGGCTACGTGGGGGAGAGGATTTTCAAAAACTAACTTTCAGATGGAAATTTATTTAAAAAAAATTATTTCC
>JAHWFP010215653.1:0-26912 GCA_023313725.1 Lithobius niger
CCCCTCCCAATTTCGTTACTTATTATAGCATTAAAATGACAAGAGCAGGGCTAACAGACTCACTACCCAACAAACGGGCATTCCCCACATTCAACTGCTCTCCCCCCCCCCCCTCCTCCTCACTCCCAATCTATTGCTTTGACTTGAGCGATCCGTACCGACAAAAGCAAAATTTGGTACCGTGTGGAAAAAAATTCTGCCCTTCATGCACGACATCATTTAAGACTTACTACTGAGATTAACCGCACAGAGCATTATTGTTAGTCGAGGCTACAATGTGCTAATTTCATCTTTTCACCGCAACATTGTGCCAATTTCAACTTTATTTATTTATTTACTACACGACTTTAGCCTATTGACCATACGTGATTCGCTCACCTATAATTCTACTTAAAATTAACAGCCACACCAACCACATCTCTAAAAGTAACTGGGTATTCCCTGTCTGCCTACAGAACTTCACATAGTGGACATATCCCCAGCCTTGTGCGAGGTGGCACCAAGAAATTTCCGTAAATCTGTTCCCCAGTCTCCCAGAATCTGACCCCGGTACTTTGCCCAGAGGTGACATACAAGGAGGAATTGCCTCACAGTCTCCGCCTCTGTACCACACTTGCAGACCAGCGAGATGCTAATGCCCAGCCGTAAGTCATGAGTCCACAGCAGTACACAGTGGCGTGTACACCATACAGTCAGACAGGCAGGTGCCAGGGACCCCCCCCCCCTGTGCTGGGGGCTCCGGCCCACCTATCAAATGCAAGCAAACTTGCAAATTTAAAATTTCGACATGTCTGTGCACAGACAGCACGTCGCCATGGGAGTCTTACGAATAGGAAACCAAGTAAGCGAACTGTATCCTCCATATACAATTACACAGGAACAGGAGCAAGAGAACAGTTTGAAAGCAGTCAAATCCTCAGTGAACACTTGTATTTGTTAACTTGAAGCCCACTTGAGTTTATTTACTGGAGAGTTTTGGGAAGAAACACTATTAATTTTTTTTAGTTTGTTACACCAGTTAGTTTGTTTAAAAAAGCGCCCCCTCCCCCCTACACAGTCTGACAACCAGGTTGATCATTTTTTTACCATCTTGAAAATCTGTGGCTCGTACTACATTTAAAATTTCAAAAAAATTTTCACAGACCCTCTGCTTCCTTCCCAAAATACACTTCTTCTTGCACTTGTGCCCACCACCATACCAGTGATACAATTCAAAGTTGCCCACCAATGAGTGAACTGCACTAAAATGTCTTAAAACCATTGCTGAATCCATTGCTGGTCCAAAGTTAAGCATTTTGCCTAATTTGAATGTAGATTTTAAAAATTTTTTTCAACTTCTGGGGGTTCCCCGCAAACTCCCCCCCGTGCACGCGGCCTGCCTGTGTGCACTGTGCCACGGCCCGCCATAGTCTGTACACGCAACTGGTAGTACATGTCCAGTCCTCAGCCTGGATAGTAACGCTGTGTCGCTCCTGGGCAGAATGTCCAGCTACTTGGAAGGGAGATCGCCGGGTGTAAGTCATAGAAAACCTGGCCAATACTACTGCTGTCCTACTCCTCCTGCCAGTCCCTAGTGGACACCCACTCAGAGTCGGCAGGAGGTGACACTGTATATTGCTCTTCTCGTCAAACCTGCACCTAGCTAAGCCATCCACCAGCTCATTCCCAAAGGGCCCGGTGTTCCCTGGCAACCCACCGCACTAACACTCTGACCCCTCGCTGGTCACTCACCAGCGTTAGACCGATTTCCACCACCAGTGGGTGACTAACATCCAATCGTCTGAAGGCGGAGTGGAGAAAGTTGATCCCAGCTGCAGTCCGTCAGAACCCAGCACTGCCTCAGCTACAGGTCCAACCTAACATCCAGCTCGATCGACAAGGCCAGCAATTCTCCAGCAAAGGCAAATGGGAAATGCTGGAGAAAGATACTGAACTGCTTCCGCAGCCCAGGGACACACACCCTAGCACCTCCCTCCCAAACGCCGCTGAAGAACTGCGGGTCAGAACAGATAACCAACCAATCAGCCCCCAGTTTTTCCGAGCAATCCAAAAGGAGCCGTACTTCAACTTCAATTTCAATTTTTACGCTGGCCGAAGAATTCACATGCTCGCCCATTTTCATTGCTGGGGTTATTGCGGTACTTTGCTTTTGCGGTACTCATCGTTTTGCTGTGGAACTTTGCGTTATAAATGTAATATTTGCAGTCGTATCCTGCTTCGCCCGGGGTTTTGTTTCGCCCATGATTGTTTCCCAGTTTCAGCTCGTTGTGGCCTGAACGTTGACTGCAACAGGGATTTTTTCTTCCTGTTATACTCGCCTTTTCCTCCCATCTTCTCCCTCCCCTCTCCTTTTCATTCACATCGTCCAACCCGTCCATGTCCTTCTGTTCCTCCCTTTTGCTACACGTAGTTGAATATGGATGAGTAGTTGAATTAATTATTACCCCCTCCCCTGTCTCTTGTTTGTCCTTTTGCTTGACTTTGCAAAGAACAAATTCGGACTCCTTCCCAAACAACCCATGAAGATTTAGCTTTTAGCTTCAGTTAATGCGTAGTCATATGCTTAATAGTAACAGTGCACTGCTCCTCCCTCCCGAATCTCTTTTGTTATTATAGCATTAAAATGCCAAGAGTGGGGCTGACAGACGCATTGCCCAACGCACGGGCATTCCCCATCCATTCCCTCCCCCCACGCCCTATCTATTGCTTTGGCTTGAGTGATCCGAATCGTGTGAAAAAACTCCTGTTAAGACTTGCCACTGACATGATTGCGCAGAGCAAATTTATTTATTTTTATTTTTATTCAACTTACTGGAGTCTACAGAACCCATACACCACGCACCATACGCCACGCATACTCCTTCTAATAACTTAACCTATAACTACACTATACAACGTCAACGCCTGATTTTACACATTACAAGAAGGCTCTTAACTATAACACGAGTAACTGCAACAAAGGATGATTGAGTGGAACTTCAAGACTACAGCAAGAACAAGAAAGCACCACCAACGTGCTGACATCGCCGATTTCCACAGTCACCCATACTTGACAACTGCAAACACCTACGGCCTCATTTACTTCCGGGAATCACAACTGTTAGAGTCTACCAACCCAATGTCCCATGCCCTATGTAAAGACAACTACTGCAAAGCAACAAAAGTGCACTACCGAATATGGACCAATCACCAAACCTCCTGGTCCGCTTACAGAATGTGACCACCTGCCGCATGGTTGCTTTCTCCCTAGCAGCGCGAGGCATATCTCCCCAATCTAAACTCGTGCGCTTTCAACAAATCATGCCCAATCCACAGCCTAGACAAGATAGCCACATTCTGCCTGGTGATGTCATTAAGATCACTTGGCCGTGAGATAGTCAGGTGGAGGCCATAGAGGACACGGTCAACACCATTCCTCTTGTCAATTCTGTGTGGACATCCACCTAAGCACCGGCACAAAATCCTTCGTGGATACTGGAAATGTCGCAGTATTGCGCCGTTCCTCAAAACCCTTTCTGGCAAGGCTGTCCGCCATCTTGTTCACAAAATGCCGCGAGTGCCCTGGAGCCCAACGTATCACCACCCTAATCCCTCGTTAAAGGGCAACAACAAGCTTCTTACAATTTCGACTACCAGAGGGTGACTCACGTCCAAGCTCTTGAAGGCCGACTGGAGAAACCTGATCCCGGCCGCAGAATCCATCAGAGTCCTAAGCTGAGGCACCTGAAGATCTAGTCTGAGGCCCACTGCAATCGAGAGGGCGCCTAACTCTCCAATGAACGCTGAGGGGAAGAGCCGAAAAAGTAGCTGTATTCTATACAAAACTCCGGAACTACCACCCCGCACCCCCCTCCCACACCCCACTATGGAAGGAGGAATCACAGCAGTTCTCCATCCATCAGGATCCGCGACCCACTCCACCCCAGATCCAAAAAGAGTGTGCACCTCCTCGCACCAGGACCTGGGTGCCTCCCACTCAGCAGTCGTAGGGCTGGGAAGGCACCCAGACTCTGTAGATTCAGCAAGGAAGCACCCAAGCCAAGAGAGCACAGCAGTTTGCCGGTCCATAGACCCAGCGTAGAGTACTGAACCAACCTTTTGGTCACGGGGTCCGCGTCCCCTCTGGCAATCGCCTGGAAGCATAGGGCAGCCAGGGACTCTCTGGCACGGGCCCTAAGCGAATCTCTCCTGCCTCAACATGTAATGCAGGAACTGGCAAGGCCGGATTGAAGCTCTTGCCGCCTATAGTCCTAACCATAAAGCCGCTCTTCAATGCCCCCAAAACTTCCCCTCCCCCAGACTCTTGTGGACTGTTTAATTTTGCCTCTCCTCCCCCCCCCCCCCAAACCCCAGCACCTTTCTTAATTTGCATGTTCATTTGCGATCCATAAAAGTCAGGTAGGGCAAAAATAAAGTATGCTATGTTACTGAGCAAAGTAATTAAAAGTAATCTATTTCCGTTGCTCTTTGAACTTCAGATTAAGATATTTTAGGGCCTTGTCCACGGCCTTGTCCATTTCTTCCATTGTTTCCCCGTTTTTTTTTGCACTGAACGCCGCTTAGTTTCACTTGCTCATGGCTACTCATATTATTTCGCTACTATGATCAACACACGACAACCAACCTAACACGAAGCGGTCACGCAAAAGTTTGTAAATAAACGTAACTACGTTTCAAAGAAAAAGTTAGTACACCATATTCAGGTGCCATATACCACCGATTCTGCGCTCAATCAGTACTGATACACCATTGAGTTGATCAAGAAAAAATGTTGAATTATTTATTATACCCTAGCTGAACAACTCGCAGATATTAAAAAATAAATAAATAAGCCGTTGTCAACCGCAAAATCAGTCTGCATGGTACTGTACCGTTACTGTTTATTATTGATATGTGTATTATTGATATGTATTGCAGATGATAGCAACAACTTATTTAAAGCGCCATCTGTGACAGGATGCGGTATTTCGTAAAGTTTTTAGTCTGATCTGCGGTTAGCTTAATTCTAACAACGGATAACGTCAGCATTTAGTTAATACATTTTCACGAAGGGCGAAGCGCCACAAATCTCACACGAACTTTTCTCACGTAGGCCTACAATTATGTTTAAGCCATCATGCCGCCCCTAAAAAGGTGCCGCTATCGGCCCGGGCCTCTCGGGCCTACTTACAAATCCGGCCCTGGGAACTGGAGTTGAGAGCAAGCAGCCCGTAGCCGTGCACAGGCAATCATTGAGAGCCACCTGCACCTTCCGTCAGGCTTCCCTACATCCCAGCAGAAGAGGGAGGTGGAAATTTGCAAAGGACCGGATATATGACCTATACAGGGTCATAATAACCGGCCGCTTGGCCACCGCCTTAATCGAGGCCAGCAACTTAAGAACCCATGCCAGTCAGCAACGCTGTCCCGGATGCAGCATGCATCTGCTACCCAAGACAGGTGAGGATCCAGCATGTACCCAAGATAGCGCACGCTGGGCACAGCCCTTACAACATATCCCCCAACTCGGATGGAGCCGTCCACCTTCGCCTTGCTCTTTTGCGGTATCGTTGTTTTGCCGTGAATCTTTGCTTTACAATGTAAGTTTAATTAACTGATGAATTAATTAATTGCAAAGTAGGTGCATTAATAATTCCCTCCTCACTAATAAAATAGCATTAGTTTTATTATTCAGTTCGTCATGTGGCATTTTGTGCGGTATGGGTACGTACTGTTAACTGTCCAATCGCTTACGCTGTGAAACACGTATTATGATTGTAAATTGGAAAAGAAAAGATTCATATGTTGAAGACTGTAGCAGCTGCCAACAAATCCTCAAAATTGTGCATTATCAGGCCTAAGAAGTTCGCTCTCACAGCAATGGCCTGACCATGGTTTTTCGATCAGTGTCTTTTGGGTAACTCAAAAGACGCTGATCGAAAAACCATGGCCTGACTAAACGCGCCATTGTTTTTATCTCCAGCAAGATGTCCTCTCGTGGCAAAGGTCTACATTTATGAACCAGGGTGGGTCAGAGGGAGGGGACAGGGGCAGAAGGATTTGGAACCAGCGGAAGGAATCATGAGGACCATGGAAATCGGCCATGGAGGGAAGGGACCATGAAATTTCGGAAGGGGGGGGGGGGGCTGAAGTGTGTTTTATTGAACGAATCATGACGTGCACTGCTGCAAAACAAAGATAGGGTGTAGTCAAACCAACACACTGTTACTCCTGAACACTTTTCTTTCTATTACCTAGGATTATTAATAATAATCCTAGCTATTACTAAATAACAGGAAGCCCAGTAGGGGAGGGGGGAGTGGTGTCGATATTTTTTTTACCAGTTAATGCGACAGAGTAATGACAAATGTATAGCTCTGAAAATGTGGTAGGTCCTCCCTCTCCTCGATTCATAAATACTGATTCGCACGTTAGTCACTAGGCAGCGGATAGCGTTTCACTTGAGCTACACTTTACTTTACAACTTCCAGCTTTTCTCGGAATTACCAGCAGTATCAAACAAGCAGTACCTTCCTAAAGCACCGAACAGAACGAACTAAACGCACCACTGTTGGTGACAGTTTAGCTCATTCCCTACTATAGCCGTGTCTTCACGCATGCTCAAAAGCTCCACCACTGGCAACCACTCCCCACCACCTCCCCGAGATGGTTTGCAATTTGGCATTGCTCGCGCCTGGTTACACCCTTTAGCCTAGCCTGGTCCAATCAATTAGCTACGTGTGGTGACCTTAAAGTTATGACGTAACGGGTGCTCTGTTGAGCTTGCTGAGCTGCGATTGCAGTTTCGGAAGGTACTGAACGGCTGATTAAACATCACTGCGCACGCGAGATGTCAAGTTTGGAGCCAAGCTGTCTCTAACAGTGGTGCGTTCTGTTCGCTCTGTTCGGTCGATTAGGAAGGTACTGTAGGAAACCTGGCCCGAGTAGGCCTGCGCCGGGACAGCGTACAGTATAAAACGATCAGACCGTATGCTACCCTTTAATTTAGCCTCCGTCTCCTGGCGATGACGTCATACCTATCGCAACAAAGCCTCGAAAGCAAAAGCATTCGGGCAGATGGCGCTATCGCTCTGCCGATTTTACTCTCGCAGCCGTTCCATCCAAACCAACGACCTAGCGAATATCCAATGGACCGGTCAACATTAGAAAGACTTAGATCGGAAGACGAATATGGTAAAACATGGGATAAATGTATAACAGACCTTCTTGTTAAAACAGGTGAGTTGCGTGAAAATGGTGACGAAATGTGTTTGGGGGACGTATACAAAATGTTTTCCGTGTCCGATAAGCCTAACCTTCGGAACCGGTCTCGGCATGTGTTCTAATCCCCACGTTTTATTTACGGATAATTTATTATGTTTACCCCTAACCTTGAAACGAGTTTGACCTTCGTTTTTTCCGTGTGTTTAAAAAAAATGATCGGACTTCAATTCCACAAAAAAAGTAAAGCCTCAAAACTTCGACCTGCAACAACCATTTTTTTCCCCCTGTTTTTTAATCAACTTTTTGCACTGGTTAGAGAAAGTTAGGTTATTAGTTACTGACGATGTACAACCACGCCAAATCTACGCAGAACATCACAAATTACACCCGAAAGCGTCCTCTTTAGGGGATTTTCAAGTGCAGAAAAATGGCAAAGTGCAAACTCGTCCAACTGGTAAACTTTGCAATCCGTAGGAATTGGGCGTCTCCTGTTCGCACTAAACCTTTTAAAGGGACACCCGGCAGTGACGGCGTCAGAATTGAATTGTTGGGGGGGGGGGGGGCGGCAGTGGGCACATCTGTAAACAGTGGGCCAAGGACTACCGGATTAGGTACTTTTATTCCGTTTAATTTAACTTAAACGTTATGTAAGCTACAATCCAGTCCATTTTTTTTGGTAAAATACGCCCATAAGCGCACAAAAATAAATTGCAAGGTTGCTACAAAAATAAAATAAATTTAAATAAAAAAAAATAAAAGCTCTGTGTATTCATTTGATGGCAAGTTCAGCCTACATTTTTTTTTCAGTTTTTAGCCGTCGCTGACGTCTGGCCTGCCTTATAACAGCCATGCGGAGATCGCCATCCGCACATTTACCAGCGACAAGTTCGTCTGGGGTGGCAGCTGCGTACATCGCAGCTAGGCACATGTCTCAGTTGGCTTTGGGAATAGTACATGAAACCGGAATGATTGTCGTATTTTAACATCACAATTAATAATTGTCTAGGCTAGTGTCTTAAAATTTTGCTTCGGCGATCTATTGGAACTTTAATTTTTACCGCGTTAGTCTTTTAGATTTTCGATCTCTTTGTAATTATTAGAAAATTAGTACATGCACACGCAGATGGAACGTCAGGATTATTGTAAGCGCTCGAAGCATCACGATATACTGCGGGAAGCAGTAAATAAAGTTAACAATTATTCAACCAATGGATTGTCTAACGATAAGGAAATGACCTTTGCGGCAGTACTTGATGTGGAGGATCGAGAAAAATGGCACTGGGTGGAATGTCCCTTTAACATATTCTAACCCTTCCCATTCGACGACTTGATTAGGCAGTTGGGGTCTGCAATAATTGGCTGTTCGTCTGGTCCCGGTGACAAGATCCAGGTTTGAACAGCACTGGTCGTGGTGAATTGAAAGCTTGGGCCATGTTTTGTTAAAAGTGAGCATAATCTACCTAATCACACGATACCCACATAGTCCCTTAATAAACTGGTAGCCACATTGTTCTAAACAATCTGCTTTATTCTATCGGACGGAATGTAGCATAGTTCCAGTTTTAAAAAAAATTAAATCCCTTATTTTGGTAGGCTAACTAATATAGGCCTACAAGTTCTTAGCGTACGTAGCCTATTGTTTTAGACAATGTTTGTTGTCATTCTGTATAAGGCAGAACGAATACAGCCTAGTTTCTCTCGTGGCGATATTTAGTAAGTTAAAAGGACATCCCTTCTTACTATATTCGAGCATCCTGCGCGAAATAGCTTTTACATTTTGTAGGTTTAGAGCGAATGTAGCAAAACCGTTTCTCGTGAGGGTAAAAATAGGAAATTGAATTCCTTTGCAACTGCATTCTGCATGATGTTGCAAAGCTAAGCCATACTGGAAGCAAATCAGGGAAACCTTTAACCCTTTAAGGACTGCGTGCTAAGAGCTAATAACTGACTTGTAGAAAAAATCGCAGCTTCTCATCCGGTTGAGGTAAGGGATTGAAACCAGTGTCATTTTTATCCTAAATGATCTGGCTTTCATATCCCAGTTTAAATTGTACTGTAATTGGCTGGAAGTTTTCGATATGACTTGTAGAAGAGATGTATACAATGATTATTCAGCGGGCGCATTCGGGCGTACCCGTCCTTAAAGGGTGAATTTGACTAGCAGGGTTGACCTAATTCCTCTCTTCCCCCACCCTTTTCCCAAAATTTCTCACGGCTTCCTTTAGGCCTATCATTTGGCTTCTTTTAATCATGAGATATATGTTGATTGGCCTACCAATCAAAGGCCTCAATTAGCCCTTTTGCAAATTCAACATGAAACATGGTTGCGTTACCTTGCGTCACCTTGCGTCAAGGTAACAGAGGCCTGGTTCCGCCCCCCCCCCCCCCTGGCGCGGCTTGGCTCTGTTTGCATTGCAACATCAATGGGAAGTGTGCAGTGGTAGGCTAATGGAGAATTCAAAACTAGGGCTGGGATCGGTTACACGGTTAACCGGAAACCGTTCCACGTTCGGTTACACGGATTATAAAACCCATATCCGAAAAACGTTTGATGCGGGGCACCATTCAAAAACCGCGGTGAACGAGCCAAAAATAGCCAAGTGTCATCATTTAGGCCTACTAATCCAAATACTCAAAAATCGGTGAAAGTAGAAAACCGTGGTGGGTAGGGGGCAGCTTATTTACAAATAATCCGCATGGGCTTGTTGTCCCATCGAAGCTGCTTACTTTCTTCGAAACAAACTGCTGATCGCCAGCGCGTACACGAGGCAGTTATATAAAGACATGCTGGCCAGTATCTGCCCTCCCCGCGTCATGGAGAAGTGGACTCGTCTATACCTAGCACGAACGGCAGGGAAGCGCCGTCATAACACGTAAACGAAATGCGTTGCTACCCGAAAACGCAAATATGCTAATTTTTCTGGCTCATAATTTGAAATTAATGGAACATTAACGAAAACGTATTAAATTTTGTTGTTTTGTTTTTGGCTTACGTTGTCGTTAAGATGTAAAATTTGACATCTTGTAGAAATTTTAAAGCTACATAAAGTCAAAATTCTTGATAAAATAAGTACTTAAATTTATCAACGTCAACTTTCTTCTAGTTTAAATCCCAAAATGCAACATGTAGTCAATAATTGCGCTTGTCTTACCAAGGACTAAATCATATTTTTTTTTCAGCTTTGTTTTTTAATAATGTATTAGGCCTACACAGTGGCTAAGTTTTTTTTGGCTGTATTTTTTGCTGAAAACGGAAAAACGGTTTTCGTGTAACCGACCGGAAAAAAAAACCGGTTAAACGGATAACTAAAAAACCGGAAAGTACCAGCCCTATTCAAAACTTGTTAAAAATCCACTAATGTTAATGACATGGTCTTCGAATTTTCGTTAAAATATAGGCTAATTAGTATAAGGCAGTGCTGCCAGTTCTATGAACGTTCTATTATAGACCTACCGAGAATTTCCCTGACAGAAATTTGCTCTCTTGATCGTGTACTAAATCCGTCCAATCGCACAGACTTAGTGATAACACTTCAGTAGCTTTCGAAAGATAAGTATTACTGAGGTGTTCATTGGCTAAATTTAAAACTAAATCGGGAGGGGAATATCCTGTAGCTTTTATAGGTCGATGCAATATAAAATGCGGCCAGCGCTTTCAGAAGTTGATAGGCTTCCGGGTGTCACTCGCTTCAAACGATGGCTGCGTTGTTAGGCCCAACTTAAACCAGCAACAAATTCGCAGCACTGTTTTGTAATTTGTTACTCTCCACTGTACTACGTATGTGATTCTTAGATTACTCTTACAATTTTATAAAAAAGTCGAAATATGTACTTTATTTACTAACTTTAACGGAATTGTGTAGGCTAAAGTAAAAATTTTTGGTGTGCGCCAATGAGACATTCTGCAGCGGTGAATGTCTATTTTATTCCCGGCGGCCGTGGTGCAAATCCGCGCCGATATTTTGAGGGCAGCAGCGACTTTATAGTTTTTAAATTCTGCATACATAATTTAGAATGCTGGTTATTGAAAATTGACGAGAAGTTCTACCTTCCTTATGGGTGTGGGTTCCCGCCGTTGGAGTGGACTTTCTTCAGTGGACTTTCTTCAGTGTTACGAGATGTAGATGATTTGAGTGCTAGTGTTGGGCGGTACCCGAAATTTTTGTGCCGGTGCCAGCCTAGGTACTCGGTTCTCGGTATTGAACGGTTCTTAAAAATTGGCGGTACCAACGGTATTTTTTTTAATCGAACTAATTACGGTTGGAAATGGAATCGTCAATTTCATTACGCAACCCCTCCTCCCTCCAAAAAAAATACACACACAAAATAATCACCAGGTAGGCTACTGAACTTTGAACTAAATTTTATTTTTCTGTTGGTTCTTATGCTGGTTGTAGCATCAGTTAACGCAAATAGGCTCCACTTTTGTGCCTTGTTTAGAATTCCAATTTTATCAGAATTCCAATTTTATCATTGTTGATCTTTAACTGATTATTACACTGCTTTGAGTCCTACAACACAAGGACTGAATGAAATATTGTTATAATTTTAGTGCCTTTTTTCATACCGATATTTGGTACTTTTGCATTTTTGGTACCGCGGTACACCGTGAGAACTGGTATACCGCCCAACACTATTGAGTGCTTCCCAGGGGGTTTTTGGTCCAGGGTGTAGAAATGATCCCAGTTGTCGTACTCCCATGACTTCTTGATCTTGGGTGTCAGTTACTTCGTGTAGTAAGGGTGCGTCTGTGAAGAGGTGGAGATTCTGTCGGAAGTTCGTGGAGAGGCACCGAATCTGATAGTATTTTGATGCCGGAAAGTTGAAAGGCGACGAAGTTGGTTTGAATGATTGACAGGCCTGAGTTGCCGCGATGAGAATGGCTGTGCGGTTGACTGAGTGTTCTGTACGAGGTTTGGTGAACTGTCTTCGGCGGCTGAGGAGCTAAGAGACAAAGTTTGCAGCAGGAAGTGTTGAGACACAAGGCGGCAGACTTCCGGTGTAGTATGGCGGCTTGAAGGCTGCTGACTGCAGGTGGCAAGCAGGTAGGGAAGTAAGATGAAAGCTGCGGGCGGTGGAGAGGACTGCGGTCTTCTCGGAGGCTTGTAGATGGCAATTGCCGAAGGTCATAGTCATCCAGGTTTCGAACATGGTTGGTGGAAGACGGTGAATGTTGGGCCAGCGGTGGCAGACTGAGGGCAGTGTTGAAGTGGTCGGGATCAACCCTTCCGAATGTCAATCCAGTAGCAGTCGCCACTTGGCCAGTAGACCTTACAAAGCACTCGCCGTTTCACAATTTGTACTCGCCACATACCAAATACGTCTTGTATGATGAAAGGTTTCTCTTAATTTATGCATTAACAAAATTGTGCAATTTTCTTAAACTCTAGTATTGATGCAGAAAATCTAGTTATATAGCCCTTATAAATCTGAGTATAACGCCGCAAACCGTTCGTCTCTAACTTGTACGGTTCTAGAGTTGCCCCGTTTTTAGTGGCATGCTCTGTAGCTAGTCGCCGATTTGGCGAGTAAGGCTAAATTCCAAGTCGCCAACTGTTGACTTCCACTCGCCAAACGGCGAGTGGCGACCGACATTGGGAAGGGTTGGTCGGGATGATGGTCTGGGAACGCAAGATCAGCCAATGGTGAATAGGTGGCGGATGTGGGGGGCTCGTAGCTTGGTTTCTTTGAGGAGAAGTTAACAACCCTTTCGAATGTCAATCTAGTAGCAGTCACCACTTGGCCAGTAGACCTAGAAAGCACATGCCACATACCCAGAGACACGTGTTTTCTGCAATTGCAGAATTTTACAGAATTTCCGCGACTTCGTTTATTATGTATTTTAAAATTTCCATCAAGTAGTTGATGCGTGGGTTACCACAGGAGTTCAATGAACCAACCTTAGTGTCGCGGAATTTGCAGAATCGAGGATTTTTTGCAGAAAATTGCAGAATTGGGGTATTTTTTACTGAATTGCCAAATTTGGAAAAAAAAAATTTTTTAATGCGGCATGGGTGTTATTTTAAAATGTGTACCAGGTGAACACATTTTGTAATTTCTACACAGGTCAAGAAAGTAACTCAACTTGGTGCCGCATTTTTCAAAATACCAAAAAGTAATGCATTATGGGTTCAATTTTACACTTAATTTGAGTCGCAGAATTTCAAAAATTGGACGCAGAATCGTTACTTTTTCGCTGCAGAAAGCATCGTGGAAATAGTCATTAACTTTTCGCGGAAAACACGGGTCTCTACACATACCAAATACGTCTTGTAAGATGCATGGTTTCTTTAATTTGTGCATTAACAAAATTGTGCAATTTTCTTAAACTCCAGTATTAATGCAAAAAACCTTAATTATAAATCTGAGCCTAACGTCGAAAACCGTTCGTCTCTGATACGGTTCCAGACATAACCCCCTTTTTAGTAGAATGCTCTGTTATTAGTCGCCGTTTTGGCGAGGCGAGTGGCGACCGACGTTGTTGGAAGTGAAGTGAGAAGCCGAAACGACTGACGGATTGGGCTGAAAGCAGGATTAGCGCTGATCTTGAAGCAAAGCAGTTGGTTAGCTAGTGTCAAGACGAGTGAACGGCATAGCTGTCTACTGGCGAGAGCCAGATGGTGGTTATGGAGGGTGAATTGGCAGCTGGAGGCAAAGTAGCAGATCGGTGACTGGTGATGATGTCCATGCTGGTTGTAAGGTGAGAAGGTGGAGAGAAAATCACTGGTGCCAAAAATGGAAGGGCAGCCGAATGATGACGATGGCCTGGTGGTGAGACAGTTTTGGCCGGCCGCATACATGTGGGGACATTGTGTGGGAGATCAATTGGAGAGTTTGTAGATTCAGTCGGGAGTGTGTGTGGTGTTCGGTAGAGGTTGACTTGATCGGTGGGAAGCGGCCGAAGTCCGTGCAAAGCGGCGAAGGCGTAATGAATTATTAATATGGGGAGTGGTATCCCATTGTTGACAATGAGGATCTTGAACATGTTGAGAAAGGCGGTGAGAAGAAAACCAGCGCAACAACAGATTAATCCGATTCTGGGGCTTGCATTGTCATCGTACGGGAGATGGCAGTGAAGACACGCACTCAGCGGCGGGCAGTAGGTCGATTGGCCGGTGACATAGCAGATAAACGGTCTCAGATTGGCCCACCACGGGAGTCGAGGTGGTAGCCGGTGGTGCGAAGTACTTGACGGGCAGTGTCGTCCTGGGCGAAGACCCTTGTCTTGCAGTTCTTGATTTTTTACATGGTGAAAACCATCTTCTATGGATTGTCAGAGCTGGCGTGAGGTGGGTAAAGATCTGGAAGAAACGGTGAAAACCAATACTCGCACAACTACAGGTTAAGCCTAATTCGAGGCTTGCGTTAGTGCAGGGGTGAAGATACGCACACAGCGGCAGATAGTCGGTCGACTGGTCAGTGTGGCAGACAAACGGCGGAATATAATAACGATGGCTGGTTGGTAGACAATTGGGGGAGAGGAGATTTTGGCAGTCAGTTCTTCGGTGTGGCCATGTGAATGCCGATCTTCGTTTGTGATGAAGTCGTCTAGGGCGAAGAGCTTTGTCTTGTAGTTCATGATCTTGTCATGGTGAAGACGATCGTTCAATGCGGCTGTGGAAACTGGCGATGCCGAGGAGAAAACCGTCGATAAAAAGCGATGTCAAGAAAAACGCATCAGATTAGGCCAAATTTGGGATTTGCGTTGTTAAAGATTCTGGTTGTGGTGGGAACGGCCTACATGCGGAGCCATGCAGATCGATGATGTCCGGTAGTGTAATAGACGAGTGGCGTCAGGCAATCCATCAACGTGAGCGGCAGTGGTTGGAGGCGAAGTGGCGGAATTTTTGAGCTACTGTGTCCTTCGTTGTCAGAATCGACCGAAAAAAGGAAAGCAACTGTGAGGAATGAGGGTGGCCAAAAGTTGTGGACGGTGACATGGGTGGAAGCATTCTTCGGCGCAGTCCACGTTAAGCCAAGAAGACACCACGCAGTTTGTTACCGATTGTGGCTTTCCCTCGTTACTCACTTTCGTTCGTTTGCGATTGCTGCAGTCCGTATTTCCAATTTTGCGATTGTGTGTAATGATTACGATTACAAAGAGGCTTTAAAACAAAGATGCGAGATACGATTAAGGAAGGGAAATAGCCCATTTGTAAATTTTATTTAAAAAAATTTCCCTCATCTCACTGCATTCTGCTTTGGGGATGGTTGTGTATTTGGTTGTTTATATTGGTGGTAACCTTTATTTGGTGTTCTGCAGGTTGATTGTTTGATATTATATTCTGTATTCATTAGTTTGAGTAGGCTATTCAATACAGTATCTGAGGTAGAGTATTCGGTAGTATATTTATTACCGTAGCCTGTTAGGTTGTTTGTATTATGTGTTTGATAAATTTTATGCTTGGTTCCTATCACCCCTCAGATATAAATTCTGTTCTGGTTTGCTGAAATGACCAAACGTCCACTACCAGAAAACTGATTTTTTTTTTTGGCACACGGGGCACCTTCCTCCTCACACACCCGCGTACAGCTTTTACATGTGTTTTGCCGAATGTTTTGTATGGGACTGACTAAACGAAATATTTAAATAATAAAAAGCTGCTTTTTTTTCTTACAGGAGGCGGCATTGGGTTAGGAATAGTTTTCTCCGTTTTTCTTTTTGGCCGTAAGTATGTTGCACACTAAAAAGGTTTGCTGGATCACATGTATTTGTGGAAAGTTATGCTGCTTTGATTTGGAAACATGCGATTGTTTTGTAACACTGGTAACATAGCCTAATCTACCTATGTAAAGTAGGCTTAGTTCCAAATGTACTGTATAACCCCGCGACAACGATCAGTTGATGTGATCTTTAAAATCTTATATCCGTGTATCAGTTATCATAAGTGAATCCTTATTGCATTTTTATAAAACGTCGATAAAGTTTTTTTTTTTAACCTTGGAAAAACACCTACACTTTGTCCGTTAAGTCGTTTTTGATTACTATTTGCCGATTCGGAAAAATAAACTACCGTACCTGTAAATTTGCAATCCTTTCCTGAAATGCTTTCTTTCCTGGAGGATTCCCGTATTCGTTTCGCCATTGTCATTGTGATTTAAACTGTTTAAATACGTCCAGCATCGCAACCAGTCTGCGCATGTGAGCACAGGCCCTCCTAACATGGTGTAGTGGCATTAGCTAACCATCTTTTTTTCCTCCAGCCCTGTTCTAGCCAAGTTTACTTCGCTTCTTCCCATCTTCGTTCCTGTTCCGCTTTCTACCGAAATCTTGCAACTCTTGCTCCCATTTCAGCTCTGCCTCCTTCTGCCTTGACTGCATCTTCATGGCTGGCATCCTTCTTTCGCCGAAAGTTTTCTCTTCCATGCACTCGGACACAGTTGACCCCTCCCGGCTCCCTATCGTTTCCTGTCCCACTACTTGTTGATGTTCTCCGGCTGTTGCTTTCGTCGAAAGTTCCTGCTGGAACTGCGTCCCTTCTCACTGTCCGTACGATGACACACTGCACCATGCTCCACACATTCTCCGGCCGGGTGTTTTCTCTGGTCTTTTCGTCGAAAGAGTCAACTGTTGTGGCCTCATCGTTGACCTTTGACCAATTTTGCACCATCGATTATCCTCGTTCCCCGCTGAAGACAGTCGCCGTATTCTTTCCCTCCTGCTAGACCACTTCCCTGAAAGAATCGTGCAACTGGTTTGATTGCTTCCACCTCTGGCTTTTGCCGAAAGGGGGTTGCTCTTCAACCACTGTAGACTCTCTGCACTCGCCTCTCTTCATGGGGCGCCCCTGCTTGCATCACTTGACTGCATGTGCCCTGGGTCACCTCTTACTACGGCTCCCGGGATAATTTTTTACTTTTAAGCTTTCTCCCATAGAATCTCTGCCTTTTACTTTTTTCCCGGAAAACTCTTTGACACCTACACCGAATGACTCCCCTGAAGAATTTCGCCGAAAGACTGCTCTTCTAACCACATTGTTATCATTTAAAGAGAATTCTCCCGAATGCATCTGTAATAAGGTCCCTTCCTGTAGGGCTCAACTCGGAACACCTCATACGGAAGGGTTACCCACGCCGCCTCATCTTTGTGTTCTTCTCTACCTTGTTTGAGTTGGGTTTAATCTGGCCTTTTTCCAGAAAAAGACTCGCCTTCTGCTACTTTACGCCAAAAGATGCCCTCACCAAAGGAAACCGTCAAGCTTTCTCCGTTAACCTCCGGGTGCAGGCTCTGGTCTTCTGGATGTAGAACGTCTTTCACAAAAAGACCCGACTTCAAACTCCCAATCTACTCGAGGTTGTCATCCTGATTGTTGTTCCAGGTTGCACTCCTCTTGCAGCTCCTTCCTTCAACCCATCTCCATGGGTTATCCTATTTCGTCCGATGGCTCTCCTGGCTCTTCAAACTGGCATGCACTCGCCTCGACTCAACACCACCGATAAGCTCTCCTCCACCTGCCCTAGAATGCTTCGCGCTCAAGGCGGGAAATTCTGCTTCTCGTCACGTAACCACTTGCCCAACTCCATCTCCTTGGTTCATCATGGTGCCAAAACGAAGAGGAAGTTCTTCGGCTCTCTTCTACGGTCAGAGATTGAGACGTCTCGAGGCCAGAATCTCTTGACGTTTGCTGGTGCGATTTCTCGCAAATGTAGATACGATCCCCACACTGCCTGTCAGACCAACAAACTGCTTTACTCTGATCCCTGCACTATTTTCCTCAAGATCCCAGTAAAGAATTGCCCCTTTATTGAACAGAAAAATGGGAATCCTTTCAGTGCAGCGAATAAGTAATGGAAATAAAGTGTACGTTTCTTGCCCTTTCGACCTCCAGTAATCGTGCTGCAGTTATCACTACGTCCAAGAAGATTCACTCACTCTCCAATCCTACTCCACTTCCTGCTTGACTCTCTTCGTTTTCCTTTTCTTTGGCTAATCCTTCAAATCAGCCTGCCGTTTCAATCTCGCCAGCTGTGCAACCTGCTCCAACTTCTCAACATTATCTGACTTTGTTCTTGGCGTTCTGTCAACTCCGCGTCTAGCCTTCCGGTAGCTGAACCCTCAGCACCTACAGCCAAGGTGGCCCCCCGTTAAAAACCCTCCGTGAAGAAGTAGGCTAAGCAATCATCGGTTCAACCCTTACCTGCCTCTCTCTTGGCCTCTTAAGTGGAAACGCTTTTCTGCCCTCACCGTGTTTTCGACTAATCCTTCCACTTCGGTTCCAGTGAAACCTGCTTCAGCTTCGTTGACTAAGTCGGTTGTTCCACTTCCTGATGCTGTTCAACCGATCTGACTCCTCCACCCTGAAATCCAAGATCTTTTCTCCCACAACTTTTAGGTTGGATCCTCACGACTCCTTGCCAACCAAGACTCTTAATCCTTTCCGGACTATGGCAATGCCAAGTTTCTTCGATCCATCTTAAAGAAAAAAGGAATTCATCAGATGGTCTTGAAAAAAATTCTGCTCCGGTTGCTTTACATTTGTCTCCCCTTACTTCAAAGTTGAAACAAGCCAAGGAAAAGGAGTCATCTCTCAAGCTGACTGATTTTGGTGTGTAGTTTGGCTAGTCTCGCCAACCTACACCAAGTTAACATCTGGCGAATCGTCACGTGCCTAAAATGTACCCGCTTCCCAGATCATGAACACTTCATAGAGAGACTTCTTATCCCATCTGCTAGTTGGCCTTTAAGTTAACACCGCCCTCAATCACCGAATCGGAAGATTTCTATGTCTTGCAAGCTTCCAAAACATCAAAAAACCTTGCCTCATCCTGTCTCTCGATACGCTTCCATAACCAGTGTTCCGAATCCTCAGCCTATTCCGTCGAACCCTGCATCACAATATCCACCGAAGAGTTCTGGCGAAAACACGGTCCCACCCCTTTCCTTCTTTGACCATCTCCACCATGATGCGATCACGACTGAGTGGATTCGAGCTAACCTGGCGATGCCATCTGAAAAAAATGCAGCATACCTATCGTGGCTGACGCTTCTCCCCCGTCGTGCAGAAATGAGGAAATTGTCTCGCACAAAAACCTGCACGTTCCATTGTCTTTCATGCCGCTCCAGAGCTAAGGGTACATTCTCCTTTTCCACCCACCCTTAATCATCAAATATTCAATTATTTGTCCTAACTTTCTTTATGAACGTGTGCTCGTCTTCTCATCGTCGAAGGCTACCACTTATTCATCCAAGTCGCACACTCATTCGCCCATCTGACTGAAGATGACGACCACTTGCTCCTACCCCTTTACAGTCCCCTTTTTTTTCTCCATGCTGATTGATCCTTTTCAATCTACAAATTATCAAGTTTGGTCGCCATTCCTCATCTTCTCTTCCTTTTGATAATTTACCCGTCAACGCTGATTCCCTGCCTCTATCTACCAACTGGGGAAGACTTGACATCGAATCTACAAAGAAAACGCAAGAAGCCTGAAAGCTTTCTTTCCCAGGTAACCCGTTTTCACTTCTTTTAACTGTCCGTTCCCTGAGCCTTATGCTCAACCTAGTTGGAACACCCTTCCCCAACAGCAGAAAGCCGTAGCGCATAATTTTCTGTGGAGTATCATTCTTCAAGGGGACCCAGCTAGCAACCCTAGGAAACCCGTCATGTGGTGCCCTCCACCTCAGTTATGAAGTTTACTGTAAATGCAAATTTACAGGTACTGTAGTGTATTTTCCGAATCGGTGATAGAAAACCAAATTTACCGTGGCCAGCCGGTCAAAATTGGTTTCTATTGCCTTAATAGATAATTACTTGTTCCCACCGTACCTCCCCTCTTGAGTCACCACCGTGACCTATTGAGAGGAAAATGAAGATGGTTGGCTAACGCTGCTACACCATCTTTAGGAGGGTCTGTGTCCGCACATGCGGAGACGGGTTTTGATATTGGATAGGGTTGCTCCGTTGAAACTGTTAAACGTATTTTGGACGTTCAAACATTCAGTTATTTGCGTTTAATAAAAATCGCAATTTAGGCAGCTTGTTCCATATACCTCAGTAAACAAACTATGCAGTCTCCAGCAATACAAATTGCAGAGTAATATTTGTATTGTAAATTGTACAAAAATTTATTAGGGAGTAGGGAGCATTATATTACTTTCGACAACGTAAATTCGTTTACAAAAATATTCAACTTGCAGTACCCAGGATATTGACTGGTTATTTTTCCATTACAGCATCGTTTACTGCTGCCGAAACTTTTTTTTTAATGTTTTTAATACCGTACAAGTAGTTTAAAGTTGTTTTATATCCTCAGTATTCACGATCATTGAAAGCGATCCATTTTTGGCCGCCATAGCGCTCCTGAGTCGGCTGTCCGCAAGAGACACGCGCATGCTAGCTCCAATGGCTGTGACCTTGACAGATCGCTTCGCATGACGTCGCTCGAGACTGGCCCCACCGCGATTAGTGGTCAGTTGGTCACGTGCCATGAACTAACCAATCGTAGCTCGCGTTACTGAGTAGTTTCAAAAAGATGTTGAGAGGGAGCAGTTTATTCAAGGAATCGAGACAGTGTTGTCGAAGTTGGTGACGTAATTCAATGCAGGCATGGAAACGGGGATTCCTAGCATTCTAACACGACCAAGATGGCTGTGTGTGCTTTGCGTCGAGTTATGACAGCTTGAACCTAAGGCTATTTTCAGCAAACGCTATTTTAACGTCAATTTTGACGACACTACCAACAAAAACATTAAGGTAATTAAAAGATGATATTGAATAAAATAAACTGAAAATATATGTTCCAAAATAATTGGAATTACACCTCTGTTGGACGTAATTGGAATTTTTTTTTGCAACTGGGGAGACGATATATCGTTCGGACCCAAAAGGGTTAATTTAAAAATCGCAGTGACGTTTTCGTCCACCATCCTGGATGTCCATTAATGCTAACCCCCCTCCAATTAAAAAAAAAAATGACAAGGAAAAACTGTTTAAACGGTAACCATTTATTCATAGAAAACGAAAAATCTTTAGTGAATTAACCGCTTTTTACAACCCTAGTATATGAATAGTTTAACCAGGGAAGAAAGCATTCAAGGAAAGTAATGAAAATTATACAAGTTGTGCATATTTTCTATAAGGCAATAGAAACCAATTTTGACAGGCTGGCCCCGGTAAAATTAGGTTTTGCATTCAATTTTGTTTCTTTTTGTTCAACGCGTTCGTTCAAAGTTTCTATTTGTTAAAGGTGTTTCCTTTTGGTTAGTCGCAGGTTTTAACTCGTTGGCGTGATCCTTGTGATTTTCAGGAAAGCACATGCTGACTGGGGCGGGTCCTCTTACTTTCCTCGCCTTCCTGCAAAGTGAGTGGGTTGGCGTTTCTGACCGATGTATTATCAGTCAGCTTGTTGGCGAAGTTGTACAGTATTGTAATACTACGGCTAAAGAACGTTGTAAAAGGCATTGATATAAATAGTTAATTTATGCATTCTATTCATGCCTCGTTTTGATTTGCAATGACTTTAACAGACATGAGGTTTAATTATATGAAAGGTGGTCTAAAGGTCTGGTCATACACAAATAACTGCCGATATAATGGTCCTGCTTTAATTCTAAAGGCATATTTGTAATGTCAGATATGAGGAAACCAATGAAGATATTTACAATTCAATGACCTTGAAAACAGCATTCAAGGTCGTCAGCATTCTATTTTCCAAATGGCGCAAGATACAGCACAAACGTAAATTACAAAGTTGTGTGCGAGCATCAAACATGACAAACTGCGAAACAGATTGAAAATCGGAGCATAATTGCAATAGTTATGAGGAAAACAAAATAGCAACAAAGTCTTCCCTGAACATTTTAACTGCCATGCATGCCAAGCTTCACTGCGTGGCAGTTAAAACGTTCAGGGAAGACTTTGTTGCTATTTTGTTTTCCTCATAACTATTGCAATCCGATTTTCAATCTGTTTTCGTAGTTTGTCATGTTTAACGCTCGCGTACAACTTTGTAATTTACTTTTGTGCTGTATCTTGCGCCATTTGGAAAATAGAATGCTGATGACCTTGAATGCTGTTTTCAAGGTCATTGAAAATATCTTCATTGTACATTACAAATATGTATTCCAGAATTAACATACGACCATTATATCAGCAGTTATTTGCGTGTGACCCAGACTTTTAGACCACCCTGTATTTGCCAAATCAGCATGGTTCAGCTTGTTTAACAAAAACCTTTAAATGATGCGAGGCATGTCACTTGAAGCATCCGGAAAAGAAATGTGTGCCGTTTTACTTTAAATGTTTGTACACATCTTCAAACAAATGCTCAATACTCAAGTTCAGATAAACAGTATCTGCAAACTTCCGACTAAACCATTTGAAAAGGTGTGATGATTGTTAGTCCTCATCAGCTACTGGTGGGGGTTTACATTTGCTATTATATATTGTTTCAAAAACTGACTGTTGGTGTTGCCTCCATGAAGTGCCAACTGCATCAGGCTATTAACTACTTGGTGGCGATTTAATTTGTTACGACATGTTGTTGTGGTTTCGGAAAGGGAGATAATTTGTGTTGCCTTCACCAGCACCAACTGCGGCCGTTTCGAAACCACAATAATATGTAGTAGTAAATCCTCACTGATATAAGGCTGTACTTATCAGCAGTTTTGCTTCCAATCTGATCTTGAACCGATCAGTGGAGAAACGTCAACCTTGCCGATTGCTTGATCGATCGACCATAGCAATAGCGGGCAGAACAGCAGAACGAATGGAAACATTACAAGCATTTACGCAATTCAATCGAAAGACACCATTGTGCTCGTGCACATGATTTGCGTGATCCAGGAGGGAAGTATGGCGTCCAGCGATGACTTAAGCTATCGAAACTTGTTTCTCCACGTCGTCGTGATCGGGGGGGAAATGTTGATATTAAGAAATTACATTAGTAGATAATGAAAATGATTGAACAGGAGCTGCTAATTCGTGACGTAAATTATTACAAATACGATGGGAAATAGGATAGTAAAATAGGAAAGTATGATAGAAAAGTAAAATAGGAAATGAAATAGGATAGTATCTGTACGATAAGTTTAAAGGTATCTCCTTCAAATAAGATTAGATTGGTTAGGATGAATATGATCGTTTTGCCGATCAATCTGACCACGCTCTGATCGTCAATGATTGGAACGGCAAAATTGGACCAGTACAGCCTTAAGTTAACTTTCTGTATTCGTTATTTATTAAGTTATCATTTGACATCGGCATTGGCACCGGATTGGTATCGGCATCGGCACACTATCTCCAAATAGCCAATAGCACCGGTACTGGGGTAAAAGTGGCACCGGCACAGCCTTACTAATAAGTAATGGCCTGATAAAGATAAATAAAACCTGTTGGCTATGCTCAGCTTTTAATGTGCAGGCTGTGGTTTTTTTTTTTTAAACAGTGGGGAGGGTTGAAAGCTAGTTGACTTCAGTTTATAAGTAGTAAATTAAGGACCACCACCCAATGAGTTAAATGTCAGAAATCGGGATTCTTAAGTTTTAACAGGGATAGGGTAAATGTGGCTTGACAAGCATTTACTGTTGAAGATTCCTTGGGCGGCTTTACTTTGAATGATTCTTGATATTGTTAGAAAATGTACGTGCAAATTCAAAAGCAAACTGCAAAAACGGTTTGTTTTTGCAATTTTTCAACGAACAGATCGATTGTCATTCGTCGTCTTCAGGCACTGTTTCAGATTTTCTTTTCCTCTACATCGTCTAATGGGGGTAGGGTAAATGTGGCTTGACAAGCATTTACTGTAGATTTCGTGGGCAGTTAACAGTCAGCAAACTGTCAGTTTTTACAATTTTTCGATGAACAGTTAAGAGATCGACTGCCGTTCGTCTTCGTCAGGCACTGTTGGATTTGGTTTTTCTTTTTCTCTACATCTCTATCTCGCGTTTTTGCATTCATGTCGTGACTTGTCGCATGCGGCCACTGATCTTTAAATGGTCCAGTGGGAGTGAAGTTAGTGGTAGCTCTCCACTTTTCTTTCAGGTGGTCTTGGATTTTTGGGTGCACAAGTTAGCTGACGGATGGGCACGATGTTCACGAGTTGCTCATCTTGGCTTTGTAGATGTTGGATTGTAATGGACCGAAGGGCTCAGATGTGTAAGGAAATAATTAATGGCTTAATTAATATTCATAACAGAAACAATACAACTAATTAGATACATATTTGCATAATATCATACATTTATTAAATGCATGAGCCGAATATTCGGATAGATCAAAACGACTCCAGATAGTAAATATAATTGGGAGGCCTCTTCAAAGACGGCCAAGAGGCGGCAAGATCATTTGTAACCTGAACAAATGTAATTACACCTATTGTTAGAGTTTAAAGGATGGCATTACCAGTTGACAATATTTACAACAGTTTCGTAGAACCTAAATGACTTTCTAGAAGTAGATTTAATTACGATAAGATCGTCGCTCGTGATCGATCACTTCAAGGAATAACAATAAATCACTTCCACACGGGACAGTTAATTATAGTGGCATACAACTTCAAAGCACCGAGTACGGGGAACAGTTAAGGAACCCGAAAGCAACAATGAAATGATCGACATGCGTAGAGGTCCCATTTGGCGATAAGGGCCCAGGCTGTTACAATGTTACTATATTTAGCATTTCAATAATAAATCAATACTACAATGGATCGATCATGGCCGATAACGCTATAGTGTTTAAACCGAACCTCGGAATGCATGATGTCAGTCGATCATCAGCCGCTCAACAGTTTAACTAGTTCACGCCAGTCAAATTCCGGAGGTCCCGATTCGAAGTAAGCCAGGCCAGTAGCCGTGCCGCAGTCGCCGCCGAGCTAAAGCCGAGTGCCGATAGCCTCACTCAAGCTTCTATATAGAGCTAAGTATTCTGAATCAAATAGCAATAGCTATGATTGTTTAGCTTAACTAGTAGCAATACGTACGCTACTAAATTAACCCGTAATTCCTTAATATAATTTAGAGAATATAATAAGGCCGGGAAAAAAAATAAGTTTGGTTCTCGGGCATTTCGAAAGTCGAAAAAGGACCAGGCCACCCGGCTTTTTATTTTATTATTTATTTTCAAAATGCTATGAAAATGCTCAACATTTTTCTTTAACTTTTAAGCAGTATGAACGTATATATACGTCCAAAAAAAAATCATCCCAAACACAGTAACGACGTATATATACGTCGAAGCTTTGAAGGTAAACTATGGGTCGAAAAACGCAATTTTCCGTCAAAATATCGAAATGCAAAACGCTGAAATTCCTGACATGTTGTGCATCGATTTCTGTAAAAAAAAAAAAAACCGTTGTTACCAATATCTACAATTTTATTAAAAGCACTTCAGTTGAGTGTAGACTCACTAAAAACTGCAAAAATGTGTTTCTCATTCTTTTTTCCTAAGTCAAAAAGCAGAAAATTGGTAATTTTTGATCAGCGGTAGCGGTAGAAGCATTTGACTGGGCGCTGCCATCTTGTATTAGTTGGAAAGCTGGAATTCCCTTCAATCTAGGCCTCTCAACTTATTTTCTCGATGGCCGTTTGGCATTAGCCAATCAGGCGAATTGTAGTAGGCCGTTTCTGGCCATTTCAAGCTAATTTTCCAAAGCATTTTAAAATCGCGTTCCGTTATTGGTTGGTTGGTACCACGTGACCGATTTGCGTGATCTCATTGGCTGATGCGCGATTTCAACATGGATGCCGCCGATCGCTTCGGATTTCACGTGAGCGCTTGAGAGCACTTGTGTTTTAGTTCGTCATTACAAATTACAAGAAAGATGATGTTTCACAGCATTAAAAAAGTAAATCAGCAGCCACGATGCAAAACTAAAATGGAAATGGAGCGTATAAACCTTCACACTATTGCTTATCAGGTGGGAACAAGTTCGAACACGATTTTTAGCCTAACGCCGACTTTCGGACGCGTTTTGTCAACACGGAGATTTTCGATTTCATTTGGCTACTGCCCGTAATTAAAAAAACAAAAAAACAACGGTTCTCCGACACTATTAAAGCCATTTGTCCGATTTTTTCTGTGCATTTTAATGAATATCTGTTGCGTGCGTGTAATAAGTTTGAAATAATTGTGTCCAATAGTTTTCGCAATAACAAATATTTCGTTATGTGCCTCACTCCACGGGTAACGACGTAAGACGAATGAAATAAAAAGCCTTTGACCCGCATGATTTTTGGGGACCCGCCCGCGCCCGAGAACCGAACAATTTTTTTTTCCCGGCCTAATGATTAGGTTTTCCGCTCGACTTAATCCGTAATGCCATTCATTCGACTCCTTGCCGAATAATTGTAATTCGATACATCCAATCGTAACACTTGTCATTGATTTAATTGGCCATATTGTGGGGTCAATATTGTGTACACCTGGGGTGTCGATTAAAGGCCCAGTATTAGGTTAATGATTGCTTATTATTTAGCCTACTTATATAATACATAGTGTTTTATACACTTGATTGCCCCTGTGCCATCCTAGATAATGTTTATTCTGGTCAAATGGTCACTGGAATAGAACATTACAGATGTTGGTTCCTTGCTGAGTTAGACATTAAGCATGGTGCTGGCTTTTTTTTCCAGCTGATGGAGTGCTGTGTGGCTGCTCGGTAGGCAGCTATGCCATTGGCTGGATTGAGGGCTGTGGTGTCTGATATACAGCGTGGTCCAACATTTTCCCAACATGACCCAACATTTTCTAAATCCAACTTTTCTAGTTAGC
>JAHWFP010215654.1:11563-23438 GCA_023313725.1 Lithobius niger
CGAAAATTTGCGTATTGTGAGAAGAGTATCTTTTACTGTGAAAATAAACATACGAAGCAGCTTGCTGTTTTTTGCCAGTTTTGGCCGGTAATAACCGGGAAAAACGGTAAAAACCATGTTTTTGCCGCTGTCCCGGCAAAAAGCTGTTTGCGCCAGCAAAAACCCAACCCTGACAAATGTCGTTAACCCTTACAGCCTTTTCCAGGTTGCACGAAGGCGTATCAAATTTTTACTCAATATTTAAGGAGTCACGTGGCTTGTTTGTTGCGATTAAAATTTTGCTTTGTGCATTCCTTTGCTTGCTGCTAGTGAGAACTAAACCATGCGCAATGGCCGTTTGCCGTGACGTCACCATGACCTAGCCAATGACGAACGAGAACAACGGCTGTTTGGCCGTCTGATTGGACTAGCCCAGTCACGTGATATGCACGTCACAGCAAACAGCCATGGCGTGTGGTGTAGATAGGCTTAGATGCTGCAACGTTAATGTGGTGACAATCCGCCTTTAATATTGTACTTGCACACTACGTTAGACTCGCACAGCAAAGGTCTAAAGTGGTCTAAAGGTAGCCACGAACCTCCGCTCCAAAGTTTAATAACGGTATAAATTTAATGGTCGACTCTCGATTGTAAAAAAATAATTGAATTTACTTCTTCTCCTTCAACGATATTTACAAACATGAATTTTTACAACGAGACAAACAAACGAATTTGTTCCACAAGCCGGCAAAGAGCGTTTCCGCCGCTTGTATAGCAACCTTTTGCGAGTGTCTGTCCATTGGTGACAAAACCTTCTAAAATAGTCTGTTTTCGCGCTTCTCAATCGGATACAGTTTTACACAAGAATGGAATGTCAGTTCTTATGGTAACTTGTTGCTTCATTTGGCGTTTGATGGCTTGGCCAATGTTTCCAACTTCCTTGCTTCTCGAATGCGGTAATTACCCTTTATTGCAGGTAATTGGATAATGACTTATTAGGCGTTCGGATGGAACGATACCACCAAACCTTACAACGGAAAACAGCAAGGAGCTTGTCGGGTTTTTGTTGCTCATTACGTCCCCACGTTTAAGGGGGGGGGGGGTGTTATGATGTAACGCTTTGTTTTAGTTTGAGGAGAGGAGCAAGAATTAGTTTTAATGCAGAGAGGTCCCGAGTTCAACCTTACCTATCCCTTTTGCGGTGGCGTATTAGTGAAAATCATAAAAATACCCTGCTCAGTTTTACATGCCAAATCACGGTCAAGGGAAACCAACTCAGTTTTTAAGTTTCCAAAGTAGGGGAGACATTTATTTTAAGGAAAGTCGGCTGGGTTGCCCAAAACAGTACAATGAACAATTCAGTGGCGGACAAATGAATTACACAATAATTAGGGACAAAAGTTACAGCTATTATTCTCGTGGATAACAAATACACATGAAGCTACAGGTTGGATGCTCCCAGTCCAACACCCTGGAAAATTTGATTGCTATACAGAATTAATGGAGTGTTGCGGTGAAGCCATCCGCAATATGAACTGCACGCGGGATTAGCACGGGTAACACCAGTTATGACGGATTATTTCCTAGGCGCAATAGCCTTGCCAAAGTCATTGCGTTGCTTGATTAAAATGCTTAGTTGAAAACGTAATGTTGAATCCTCACTACGAGAAAGGCTAAACGGGGAAGTACACTTGGAACTGCAAAATCATAATTTGGGAAACGTGGTTAGAAATCGTCATTTTAGGCACAGAGCTTCAATCTACTATTTTTCGTTACCTACGCCCCTCCAAGCTACTACCCAACTCGCAATAGAGTTGGTAGTCTTTCACATTTATCAGTATTACGCCAATATCGCCCAACGCAGAATCAATTTCATTGAACACGCCGGAGGCGTCAACAAAGCCGGCATGCGACTAATAATTTTCCCCGAAATACTGGAAATAAGCAAACTTATTTTACCTTATTTTGAAGAATCTTTGCCATCATGAGTCCTGATAGTGAGTCGGGCAGTCCAATGGAGGTTTTAGGCGGCGATGGATAGCGGCATACGAGCTAGACGTCGTAATTTCAGCACGGGAGGACGAACTGACTTGAAACTAACATGGAGCAGCTCGCACACACGTCATCCGATGGTGACGACACGAAGAAAAACACACGTCACGCGGGGCAAGACGTCAGACCAGGAACATCCCGATTGGTGGAAACGAAGGAGTATTTAACGGGAAAGAAAAATTAACATATAAGTTTGACAAGAAACAATGTTTTTCTTTGAATAAATGGTTTTAAAGTAAAAATAAAAATAACGCAAGCAGTCAAGTACAAATGAAATATTAAGAAAACAAACTCAAGCTCCAGCGATGAAAAATTGACATATGGTCGAATTTTTATTAATTAAGAAGCCAAGGTCGAATGAGATACTTAGTAAGCGAAACCGGGGATGAAGCGATCAACAATCTCTCTGTAGGGAGGACCGAAAATGAAGCGTTTCAACCGCAAAACGCGACAAGCTATTAACGATAGCCACTACCGTCCATGAAACTCTGGTACGGAGGTGAGATGCGTACTTGATGGCACTCTTTCATCGTTTGTTTTCAAAATCGTTAGTAGCTGCTTGATGTTTCCCGTTATTAAACTTTAGAAGGGAGATGGTGGGTGGGTTCGTGGTTACCTTTAGACCTTTGCTGTACGAGCCTAACGTAGTGTGCTAGTAAAACATTAAGGCAAAGCACATGAAGTAGTGTGCAAGTACTTGCGCATCTAAGCTTTCAGTTTCGGCGCTACTACGAGGTAGTGTGCAGTTACGATACCATGGCACGAACTTAACACCAGCCGACTGCAAAGTGCTGGTAAATATTTTGGAGGCCAGTGAATTACAAAATTTATCGGACTTCAAATCCTTACAAAAATTATGGGGAAAAAAATAATAAAATATAAATACTTGGATTTTCTGATGCACCGTTTGCAACATGGGGATTGGAGGGTTCTTTTATAAAACAGCCATCATAGCTGGGCTGGAAATTTTGATGCACCATTTACAACATGGGGATGGGGGAGTTTTTTTTTTATGAAACAGCCTGGAAATTCTAGTACAAGTCTTAAAGTAGTGTGCTAGTATGGTAGTGAGTCAACGCAGGACCACATGAAGAACATGAAGTAGCCTGGAAGTACTTAGATTAATTAAAATGTCTTCAATTTTGTTGCTGGTACGAGAAAGTAGTGTGCTAGATAGTACGATATTAATTCACAGTAACAGCACATGAAGAACATAGAGTGAAGAACTAATTCAATATTGCGCTTGACTAAGTTACGAGCAACACTCTTTCCTTTCCTTAAAGTGCCGCCAATACATTAAGGCATTACCAACACTCGAATCAGCATCATAGCCCTTTCTAGACCTGTACACCAACCGATTTGCTTACTGAGATACATGAAACTCAAACATTAAAAAAAAACTTTACAAAATGGATGAATTTTGTACGTACGAAAATTTGTGATGTTGGATGTTGGACATACATATCATGTAAACGAAGTTATTGTGCGAAGTCCTGCATTAATTTTTGTTTATTGACTGAATAGCATCTTAATTATTCAATATTCACACTATGAAACTAATACAGGTTTTCGCGTTATTTCCAGGTACTTAAACCATGGCTGGCTTAGAAGGATACCTTGGTGCCCTAAGGTTGGATGATGGGAAAAAACCGCCAACATTTTTTGAGGTACATGGGTTTGGTGTCGCTGCAACGACAGCCTTGTTTGAAAACCATAAATGCATTGGGAAGTTCAGAATCACCAAGGAGAAGTTTTACACTACATATGACGTCAGTATTCCAAGCCTTATCTCACGGCGGAAGTTCCAAGAAATTCGCGGCTCATATCTTGGGACATCCTACTACGAAGCAAAGCTGATTCCTGATTACAGTAAATACCACAACCTTAAGCAAGAATACTTCGTGAGATGGCTTGCTGAGAACAGTTATTTTGAAAATGTTCGGTATAGAATGTACAAAAAGCCAGAATTTATATGCTTTGGAGGCTGCATCACAGACCCGATGATGACTCCGTGGGTTGAGCGGTATGGCGGCTGGGAAATTTATGCCACCAGGGTTCATGACTCCATTTATCTTTGGGATGAGAAAACACCGGAACCCAGATCAAAAGAATGTTACTACGGAATCTATTTCGAACATCTCTTAACTCAGGAGAATCCCAGCGCTCATGTTCTAAATGAGTTTGACAAAATCTACGTTGTCAATGAGATAACGTTTGGTACCCACCAGTTGTTGTGCCTGAGTGAAATTGATGCTGTAGACGAAACTGGGGCCTGGGTAGAGATCAAGGTTTCCAGCACATGTTCCCCGAAAGGCATGAGTGCCAAACGTCTCAAGTATTGGGCGCAAAGTATCGTTCCTGGCGTCAAGCAACTGGTTCTTGGAACTCGTGATGATACTGGTATCCTAACAGATGTTAATGTTATGTCAGTGGATGGCTTAGCCAGAAGGGATACATGGAATTCTTCTCGTTGCTATGAATTTGAGGTATGTTTTCAATAAGTAAATGAAGATGCAAACTCTTTTCAACTGCCCTTCGGACTTGCACTTTCGCTCAGTCATACTAAGAAAGCTTAAAAGAAAACTGCCAAAGATAGCATTTAGCATGCACATGTATATCAGGGTATAACTGATATGGTGTACCGCATGTGTATCTCCACAAATGATGAGGTCAGAAAAATTCGGTAAAAAGTTGAATTCCCAAATCATGGGGAACTGTAGGATCTTTTTGAGGCACTCGGGGAAGGGGATGCAATGCTGTATTTCAGGATTTCAAAATGAAATGGGGTACTTTTTTGTCATCCTCCTGAAGATGATCAAAAGACAGTATCCATGGGAATTAGACAAGCAAGCTCTTTCAGGAAAATTTGAAGTACAGCTACAGCCCCTCTTCATCAAAAGTGGTGCAACAAAAAGATTCTACACCTAGGATGTAGGAATCTTTTTTTTACCGCATTCTTTCCACGTTCATTGTTTATGAAGATGCATGTCTTCATATATAATCTTACCTGTTGTCTATTGTGTATATTCTCTGAAATTGCTGTGCAGTAACAGCACACTTCTGTGTACCGTCTCAGACTACCATACAAATTATGTACCTGTACTGCACCGTTAGTATAAGGGCAGTACACATTTTATATACGGATTGTGTACCACCAATACGCCGATACACAATGTGTATTGCTAACTAAAAATTCTTGTGAGATCGAGCAGGTGCACAGCGAATCAACCTTCTTCAGAATATAAGGAACCATACAATGTGGCTGAGAGATAGTAAAACACTTGCGTCCGACAACTCAACTTGCATGAACATGTATTCGAAAAGTAGATGGATTACCTGCTTTCATAGGAGCTTTTAATGAATATCACAACACAACAACACCCGCCCCAGTGGCCTCCTTAGGTGTGGTTGTGTTGTGCTCCTTCGTTAAAGGCTGCTATGAAAGCTGAAAATTTACGTTATTTTCGAATAAATGTCCATACGAGTTGAGTCGGATAGTTTACTACATCCTGGGTTCAGTTTCTCACTCAGGCAGTCTGACATCAGGTCCAAAAGACAACAGAAATAGGTCTGCATCTGTAGTGGTTTAATATGCCACCAGTACTGGTGAAGAACAAGGTATGTCTGTTGAGAGGTTACGCGGGAGTCCATGCTTGTCGTGTATAAAGATACGCGAATTTCAAGTTATTAAGCAGAGCCAGGCTCATAAACCTAAAAAAAAATAACAGCATAGATATATTTCAGCATATAGGCATTTGGTGGTCACATCTTACCAGTACAAAAAAAAACAAAAGACAGTAGGGGGGAAGGGGTTTGTTGGTTTAAACAGCCATTTAAAGAATATTGCTTTTAATTTTGAAGAGGATAGTGATTGCCAGAGGCTTATATATCCATGCGAATGACCATGCTGTAACTCCGGCTTTGTCCATCGCTTGCCACTAGGCCTTCTAGGAAAGAAGTTGCTGGATTCGTTTCCCGGCTCCAGGCCAGCTGATTCAGCCTTATTTTACCAAAGTAGTGCTCAGAGGCATTAACGTTCTGGCACGCGCATGACCACATTGAGTTGGGAGGAGGAACACACTTTCTGCACCATAAATTACGCTTTTTGCTTCAAGTAATTAAAATCCTTACTTGCTTCAATGTTGTTTCAACTCCGCTTTTTGAGTACCCCAGGGTGCCTGGACTAATTGAAGCACCACCCGCATTTTTCACATACATTTATTAGGGAAAGCCTATATAGTGTTATTTTAAACATACCAGGGTGTTTAAGAAAAACGCTACACGTCGAATTTTTCTAAGTCCAACAACCATTCCCCGTCGCTATAACCCTTATCCATGACCTGAGGAAAGAAAAAAGGTAACAAAAGCATCTGACAACCCTGGTTGGAGGGGGGGGGGGGGTGACCAAAACAAACAATAAAAGCCCTTAATTGGATATCAAGTAAAAAGAAAAAAAAAAACATTTTTTTGGCCATCAAGCAAAATAGCTAAAATACAGTATTTGGATACCAAATAAAAATGCAAAAGGAAAAAACCCATATGGTAACCCCTGTTGGTTGGGGGGGGGGGGAGGAGGGAGAAACAAACCAAACAATATGTGCGTTTATTTGTTAATTTAAAATAGAAAGAAACAAAAAAAACCATTTATTTGGCCTTCAAGCTAAAATAATAGCATTTACAATATTCGGATTTCAAGCAAAAACGCAAAAGGAACGTATCTATGCCTTTAACGAAGATGATCCCGATCGGTGCATTCATTTCTGCGAGGAATTCCTAGATTTCCCTGCAGATGATCCACAGAACGTGGAAGGGATATTATACTCCGATGAAGCCAAGTTTCACTTGAATGGCAGAGTTAATCGTCACAACTGCATATTTTACAGTGATGACAACCCACATGTCACTATGGCGGCATTCACGCCATCACCAGGCATCAATGTTTGGGGAGGTATATGGGATGGGGTAGGGGGTAATTGGACCATTCTTCCTTGATGGAACAATCAACGGTGCAGTATATCGTCAGCTGCTAGAAGACAGGATTCTGCCAGCTGTACTGGAAAAGTGTCCCGCAGATATTATTTTCCAACAAGCTGGTGCATCACCGCACTATGCAACTTTGGTGCGAGACCTTCTTGATGACCAATTTCCCAACAGCTGGAATGGTAGAAGAGGTGAGATCAGGGGTGGCCATCCCCCCTAAGGACTATGAGGAGTCCCCCCCCCCTACCCCAAGACTACGAGGAGTCCCCCATTAAAAAAAAATGCCCCCTACTTTCCAAGGTCCAACTTTAGAAAAAGATGTATATGTCATAGCATGATTACTTTGAGCTCTAACTAAGCATGTTATGAAATATACCATTTTGTTCCGAAATATGGTAAGAGGGGGGGGGGGGTAAAAAAGTGAACGAGTATGAAAATGTGAATGCCTGTCATAATACATTGTTGATAATGATACCAACTTCTTGTTTTTACGACTGACTGGCCTATTGATCGACATTTTTTTAGGAGGGGGGGAGACAAGTCCCCTCTCCCCTAAAAAAAAAGTAAAAAACAATAGGCCACTCAGTCGTAATTTTTTTGTGGGGGTACCTTCGTCCCCCCCCCCAAAATGGCAATGAGGAAATGCTCATTACGCTCCTCCCTGTGGGCACCACTGGGTGCAATGGAATGGCCCGCGCGTTCTTGCAATCTGACGCCTATGGACTTTAGTGTGTGGGGAATAGTACGGGATTTGGTATACATTCAACCAGCACAGGATATTGCAACACTGCAGGTTCTCATTACTGCTGCATTTGAGACATTTACTCATTTAGTTGAGCTATTTTGCTTGATGACCGAATAAATGTCTTTTTTTTCTGTTTACTTGAAATCTAATTAAGGGCTTTTATTGTTAGTTTTGGTCCCCCCTCCCCCCACCAAGCAGGGTTGCCACATGCGTTTTTTCCTTTTGCGTTTTTATTTGGAATTCAAATACTGTAAAAGCCTTTATTTTAGCTACTTTGCTCGATGGCCAAATAAATAGTTTTTTTTTCTTTTTACTTGATATCTAATTAAGGGATATTATTGTTTGTTTTGGTTCCCCCTTCTCCCCATCAATCAGGGGTGCCACATGCGTTTTTTCTTTTTGCATTTTTATTTGGAATCCAAATAAAAACTTAAGTTCTTTCCTGATGTTAGGAATAACTTTCATGGTTTGTTTACTGATGTCAGGGATAAGAGTTATAGCGACGGGGAATGGTTGTTGGACAAATTTACACTCAAATTACATTCTCCCATGATTTGGAAATGTTCCATTCATGTTGAAATATTTCCTTTTTTTCGGGAAAAATTTCCGAAATTTTCCGTGAAAATCTTTCCATTCGCAACAATAGCATGGACTCACCTGCATCCGGCACTACGAGCTCTCATTATTTTATGACACTTCTGCTACTGCTAAAAAAATGTACAAGCTCCAAGATGAATGTTACACCGCAAATATTTGCAAGGTAGAAACTACTAAGTCTTTTGTAGTAAGTAGGTTATCTGTGTCAGGAGACACATTATCCAGACAAAATAAAGTCTTAAATCTGAAGGAGGTTTGCATCGATTTTTAAGGCAATCCACCCTAATGAAGCCTGATTCATACCATCATGTGCACAATAAAAACGTAGCTGGGGCAACATGTCACACGTCGGACATGAAAATGTAATGACGCAAATTGCATACGATCTGGCCTACTATCCTTTTCGTAGCATTAGGGGTAATGCCGATACACTCTAAATTAATCACTGTTCGTAAATCAAAATTAATTAGACATCAAACTTCTTCATATTAATTGAGACAGTAAAACTGGCATAGATTCAGCCCCAATAGTTACCAATATGTCACCCAGGCAGCGGTTCATTCAAAAGCAGTTGACCAAACTCCTGTGGGATCTATTCTGCCTATTTTCTCAGCCCCCAAAGATCACCAGTGGTCTCTCGGTTCGAATCCCTGATCTCCCCCACCCCAGTTTGAAATTCATCCGGTTCGTCTATATGAGCGTGTTTATCTTGTATGCAGGTTTTATAAAGTTCTTATTTTATTCCAGGATCGTCTTTTGTTCTGGATCAAGAGCCATTTCAAGGACAGTAATCCGAAGTGTATAAAGAAATTCTCGTGGACTTGTGGGTCACCATATGTCTATTCCTCTGATGTGTTGGAAAAAGACATTCCAAAGTTAATAATTCCAAAGTGATACCTAAAAAAACTCATGGAACTTGATCCCTAGGGAGGGGCATTGAGCCTACATAGCATTTTTTTTATTAACGTAAAACTACACTATTTTAACTCATGTAGCCTACCTAGCATTATTTTTAGCTGAGAAATGTACTGTTTGCCACATATAGCGTACTCAGTACCCAGAATTACTTTTAATTAAGTACGGTAAGGTAAAAATGTGCCTTTTTAAACATATACACATATATGCCTACTTAGCATTCCTTTTTATTAACGTAAATATGCACTGTTTGATACCTGTAGCCTATCTAACAGCCGTATTAATAATTTCAACTTTTGTGTTGGTAAGTTGTATTCCCAAGTCAATACAATTTTTTTTTATAGAAAAGATGCACTGTTTTATACAAATAACTAGGAATCGTAGCAATACTACTACTGAATAAATAAATAATAAATAATAACTGAATAAATACATTAGTTATTTCAAAAGAACTACTTTAGGTAAGAATTTTACAATATATTAAAAGACATTTAAAAATCATTATCAAATGTTTTAAAATATTAAATTTGTTTAAAAGCAATATTAATCAAAAGTAACCGAAAATTGTGGTAATCATTGGCATTGCAATAGTATGTACATTTGTTTATTGTTACTAATAAAGTAACTATATAAGTTCTTTTTAATTTCTTTGTAGCCTACAAGTTAACGTTAACAATCTTTGTTGAGTTTAATAAAGACAGCAGATTCTCCACAATTGTTGCCTATTTGCGAAGCTCCCTACACTTGCTTACTGCTTGTTTTTCTGTATTTCAGTAAAGTAGTTTCATTTGATCGTGTATGTACATAAGGCCAATTCTGATTAACCTGAGACGTTTGCCTGTCATGGGTAAACAATTTTACAGAAAATTGCCATCAGCGAAAATCATACACTAGAAATAACGAATTACAGTAAGCCACCTATGCACTTACCTTTCGTCGGAGTGGCATGACCCGGATTCAAACCAGCAACCCAGTTCATCCCAGCTCACCTGCATAGCGCCTTATTGTTTGGGCAGCGTATGCTGAGTTCTGCAGGTATTTTATGAGCGGATACGTCTTCCTGGAGGGAGTGGCTTTAATCGATGGTCGCCATTGTTTTTGTAACCATCTAGGATATCAACAAGGCACTCTGCTACCAAAAATATACAATCGATTATCTGTGTTCGTTTTGGGGCGAACTCAACATTGGCCGCGGACACTATAACCACATCCTTCACTGGCATAAAGATAACTCACTGAACCCGTTATTAAGGTCACAATCGTGACGAGGACTCCACTCGACCGAATGTTCTCGGCCATAGGCAATGGAGAGAGAATACAAATGTCACAGTCGTAAGCTTCAATGAAGGAGAAATAAATACACATAAATCGTTGTAAATAATATTAAGGAAAATTGGAAATAAGCCATCAGCGAAAATTCGTCATACAGCGAAATCAGCGAAATAACGCCATCAGCGAAATAACGTCATACAGTAACCGATTTAATGGAATTACGTTTTGTCGGAGTGGCATGACCCAGATTCGAACCAACAACCTAGTTCGTTCCCTTCTCACTTCTCACTTGCGTAGCGCCTTAATGAACTAGTGACGAACTGGGTTGCCGGTTCGAATTCGGATCATGCCTCTCTAACGAAACGTAAGTGCATAATGGTGGCTTACTGAACTACGTTATTTCTAGTGTATAATTTTCGCTGATGGCTTATTTCCATTTTTTTTTAATATTATTTACAGCACTTTATGTCTATTTAGTACGGATGAACAATTATCAAGATCTACCTTCCAGCAAATTGCTAAACTAACAAACAAAGCAATACACCAAGGAATATGTTTTCAATTGACCAAACGTAGCCTATCCCGCAGAGGATAGCAGGCACTGAAGACTGGCTTTACGAAAACCTTCAAATCCAGGTGCATGAGGGCGTATCAAATATTTACTCAATAATTAAGGAGTCACGTGGCTTGTTTGTTGCGTTTAAAAGTTTTGCTTTGTGCATTCCTTTGCTTCCTGCGAGAGAGAACTCGATAGTACATGCTGCAATGCTAATTTGGTGGCAACCGGCCTTTAAGTTATTTCCCGTTTACTGGGGAAACCACTTCCGGGGTTGTCATAAGTCATCGGACATTGTAAATTCCTCTTTCAACCAGCTTTAAATAAAAGAAAATTGAACCATATTGGACCCATAGAAGCTGAGATATCGTATTTTAACATTAAAGATGCAGGGGCAATGTCCCCGCCCCCAACTCGAAAACGTGGTGGGTGGGGCACGATCATCCAACTTTTTTTAACAGCCCTTCCATATGCAACTTGTGTACGCAAACAAATTTTGCATACTCAAATTTGCATACACCAGCATGGCTGACCCCAGGAGTATAAAGCCCTGTCGAGGTCCTTTTCCTTCATGAAGAAACAAAATGCAGTTTTTGCCACACTCGTAAAAAAAAACTGCATTGTTTTCCACACAAGGCGAGAGCACAGAAAGAAGTAAAACAGTTGTTTTTGCCTCGCAAGACAAAACTTTCACAGAACTACAGCAATAACTTGGATAAAGCAGCACCAGAATTTTTTCTGACATTTTGTGATTACAGAAAAAATTTAAATTAGGGCCA
>JAHWFP010215654.1:23538-33621 GCA_023313725.1 Lithobius niger
AAAAAAAAAAAAATAAGTGGGCCTGGAGGCGGTTGCCTCCTCTGCCTCATTGTAGTTATGCCCCTGCTTCTAGCTAATAGGGTAGTAGATGGTAGACTTTTCAGAGTGTAAGTATGAGGACATAAGCCTACATAGGTTGTGACCTAAGGTGGTTGTTAGTGAACAGTGCATAGCTGTTTGCAAAAAGCTGATTGGATTGTTAAGTTATAAGGGAACCCCATTAAACTCCTTGACAGTTAAAGCACTGTGACATGCGAGTTGGATTGGGTTACCAGATCATTTGTGTTTAACTTAAGTTTTCAGCCAGTCTGAGCTGGAAGTCCGAGTCAATTCGGTGATTCGGACTTACCCTATAACCAAGTGAACAAACAAAAGTCGCAGATATGAAGGCATGGTTTTACAGTAAACTCGCAATATGACTACCGTCTGAATACAGAACCTCTCCCTATAAATTTGGTTGGCCAACTGCTGTTCATGTCGTGGAAACATCTGTATGCAGGGTGGCTCAAAGTCTGGAGAAGCCTACTGCCATTCCAAATCTAGTAACGCTGGAGAGATATGGTAAGTGTTAAATTAACCCCTGGGAGAGTGAAACCCGAGGTCGTCGAACCCTGGGGGTTTTGAGGAAACCCCCGGGAATTTTGAAAAGTCAGAAGTGGTGAGATATGCTCTTGTGCAAGTCGAGGGGAGGGAACCCCTGGGGTTTTAGTTACAACACCTCCGGATGTCGATCAAACTACTCAAGATTAACTCTAGAGTAAACTAAAGTTGGATACTCTAGGTCAAAACAAAGCGTATCAAGGACTGGAACAGCGTTGGTTACATAATCCTTCACGATAATTTTTGTGTGGTAAAGGCAACAATAAATATTCTTGCTGTTGTCCTTCGTATTAGCACATTTTTCTGTCAAGCCTTGCGTCATTTCTACTGAACAGCGTTGTATCGGGTTAAGCTGGGTCATTCAAGTTAGGTTTCGACTGCATTGACCAGTCAAAAGGTCTGCGCATCAGAATTTTTCTTTTGCCCTAATTGTTGCATTTGATTGAAGCATGTCAGTAAAGCAATGGATTCACAACATAGAAACCAGTACCGATGTTACAGGTTTACTTTTATTTATTTATTTAATAAAAAACCAGTGACACTAATTCAAAAAAGTTGAAGCGTAGACAGCAAAATGTAATGCTCTACCTCTGAAATAAGTAAGACCATTAAAAAGCCTAAGGTGTCATACTAACCTAAGTTTTTAAGTAACACACATTTTAAGTGACGCCTCTTTCTGAGGTTCGGCTCCAACGTCACTTTATACGTACATCGTTTTTTTTTTATTGTTTCACTAAAGGTATAAAAGCAACGCTTCTGCTGAACATCAGAAACCATGCTTCACTTAAAACCTGTGTTAGTACCACAGCTTACTCAGTTTTTTTCTTGTGGCACTGATTTTAGGGAGTTTATATGGAATGTTAGATCCTGCTGTTGATGCGTTAACTCTTAACATTTTTGTGTCTAAAGCTAACTGTTTGGCGTAAGTTGTGTAAGATACCATTACACTGGTGTCAATCGATGTAAAATGAAATATGATGGAAGGTAATAAAAATCTTTTCCTGTAGTAATGAATGATTACAAAGTAATTATCAGAACAAAAGAAATAAGTGAAGTCGAATTAACTTACGTCTACTTCAACTCGTGTCACAAAGGTGGATACATGGACAATGGGTACATGGTAGTTTCTCCGTAGGTGATCTAGCATCAACCCAAACCCCTCCCTGTTCCTAGGTCCCATTCCGCTAACAGGGCTTTCGTCTTCCGGCACGCGCTCTTTTCAATCAATAATAGCAAAGCTGTCCTAAGAGCGAAGTTGAAAATCAATGTTAGGTGGTTATATGGAGGTTCATTATCTTCTTGAATAAAGGAGAGATGCTGGCTTGATTACTATGCCATTTATTCCTCACTCTGCACCGGAGGGATATTGGTGTAAATAGGAAAGTCGGGTTTTCTACTTGTATATTAGAAAAAGTCATTCAGTCCGATAGGCCCAGAGTAATGGCGGATATTTCGATATTGCGTCCATACTCTGTACATTTTCCGTTGAAGAAAAAAGAAGAGGAACAATGCAACGAGAGGAGAAGAGGAACCGCAACAATAGTATTGAAGGGATTTATAATGATTGAGATTGAGATGAATTTGATTTGATTTGATTTATTGAGTATTACTTGACCTATAACGCCATACGCTCACACTTAATTCTATCACTAACCCTACTTTATGCTACTTAACCCTACGCATTCCACCCAATGTTTCACTCAATACTTCACTGGTTACCACTGAGCACCAACGGCCAGCACACAGCGCTACCCACTGACATCACCACCACTGACAAGGATCGCCTGCACACACTACACACGGCAAGCTCTGCACTCCACGTGTCATGTCTCAGGTCCACGCAACCCCTGTAACTGCTTGACTTCAACCGCGCCAATTGCTGTTCGGTGACAATAGTAGTAATGACAATATTACACAAAATTACACTACTGTTTGCAACGAAGTATAGTAATTAGCACAATAACACTGCATCGCCTTTGGCCAGAGACTTTTTACATTGTAGCTTAACTGCTTAGCAAACACAGGCAGACGTAACTGTGAAAAATAAGTTTACGCCAATTTGTTTATTTAAGTAAACACTACTAGTGGTCGTCAATGGATACTCCGGGAGCAGCGGATTGTGCCCCGTAAGGGTAAGCACCTCAGAGCAATTAAAATGGAGGTCAAAAGTGGAGAAGTGACGGGGGCTGCTTGCCACACTTATTACAGTCGCAAGATGCAAGTGCTTTTGTTAAAGCAACACCCAGCCTGCCTTTTAACCTTCTGCCTGCCTCACAACAACAACACCCACGCGACGATCACATCTGGGTATTTACCACAGCTAAGGTCAACTGAGACAGTAGCTTCGTTCCTCGCAGCGAAAAACGTAGTAACTGTCTCAGTTGGCATTGCGCCTAATAATCCAGCCAGCGTGAACCCATTGATTGTGTCGTCAAAAACTGGAATGATTCTTGTATTTTAAAATCACAATTTATAATTTTCTAGACTAGTGTCTTATAATTTTGCTTCGGCGATCTATTGGAATAATTAATTTTAATTTTTACTGCATTAGCCTTCTAGATTTTTGATCTCATAGTAATTACTAGCAAATGATTAAAATTAATACTGCGCAAACACAGATAAAACTTCAAGGTCATTGTAGGCGCGCGATGCATCATATATGTTCGGGACGAACGTAGATAAAGTTACTAATATTCAACAGAAAATCTCCTAGACGCCACATTTTAAAACGGATTTTTAGCAAGGGAAAGACTAACGGTAAGTAAATAGATCTTTGGGGCCGTACTTGATGTGGAGGATCGAGAATAATGGCGCTGGGAGGTATATCCCTTTAACATCGATGAAAACGGGCCTTGTTCTGTTTCTTCAGGTTATTTTTGGATCACCTGGCTGGAAAAAAGTGACAATTTCCAACCAGATAAACAGCCTCCTTAACACTAGTGGGATTCGTTCTGGCCTATTCTGCAATTCTCTCTGCCCTCTCATCGTCGAAGGTTTCTATATTTTAAATCCCCAGATTTTACCTTCCCTTTATAAGACTCTTGATGAAAGGTGAATCCCAACGCTGCCACCAATGTAAAGGAGGAAAGGTAGAATACTGGTCCCAATGCTGCCACCGAGTAAGGGATGAAAGGGAAATGTCGGTCACATTCCTGCCACATATTGTAACGTGCTTACATGTACGGCAATGCACACGCACGCAGTTAGCCCCTTGTGCGGTGCACCTTGCAGTTAACATGGATGCTACGTGCCGCTAGCTACCATGCACACATGGCAGCCGGCCCAGCGCCAGCATCCGGGTAAGCGAGCCAGTCCTATTGTTCCACCAGTCAGGACTGGATCGCGCCAGTTTGCCGTCACGTGACGTAATGCCTAAGGCCTATTGTTCTGCCCCGGCCCGCTTGGGTATAAAACGGGACAGCTTCGACAGCTCGAGCTAATTGGTGTGTGGTGGTCAGACCTGCAAGTCGAACCACCAGAGCTGATCAGGGCAGGACAAGGGGATAAACCTTGACCTAGCGCCTAATATGTAATGCTAAGTGTGCAGTCCCCTAGCTGTACAGTAAGAGGTGAATTAGGATTGAGCATTGTGTCTTATGAATAATCGTCCATCTCCTTAGCAAGCACTTACAAAATATAAGAGATAAAGGAGGGGAGGGAGGGCATTCTCACCGCTGCCACCATGTAAGGGATGACCAAGTAAGGGATGAAAGTGGAATGTTTGTTTAGGAAATTGGTAAACGAAGCAAGCAGTCTGCATTAACGACTGGCCTTGTGAGGATACACGATACACTATTGCCCCGACTGGGACTCGAACCCAGGACTTCCCGTTTACTAGCCGAGCTCTCTAACCACTGCGCTACCAGGGCGGGTACTGGCTACAAGCTCCAGCCGAGTTAAGTAGCTGTTCAATCTTTCTCAGTGGTGACCTACAGATCACAAACATACATACAAGGAGGGAAAGCAACATTGCTTCTTGGCCTCCACCCCACGAAGTAATGCAAGTAGTAAATAAAGCGAGAAATCACAAGGTAAAGAGTAAACGAAGGGTGATTATGTTTACCCTTTACCTTGTGATTTCTTTCTTTATTTACTACTAGCATTATTTCGTGTTGGAGGCCAAGAAGCAATGTTGCTTTCCCTCCTTGTATGTATGTTTGTGATCTGTAGGTCATCACTGAGAAAGATTGAACAGCTACTTAGCTCGGCTGGAGCCTGTAGCAAGTACCCGCCCTGGTAGCACAGTGGTTAGAGCGCCCGGCTAGTAAACGGGAAGTCCTTGGTTCGAGTCCCAGTCGGTGCAGTTGTCTTTTCTTTCTTTCTCAGACTAGTGTATTGTGTATCCTCACACGGTCAGTCGTTAATGCAGACTGCTTGCTTCGTTAGACATACTATATTCTGCTCATTTGCTTTTCGGGATTGAATGTACCAGCGGCGCAAGAGTTGAAGCAAGAACTCTTACTGCACATAGCGAGGTACATGAGAATTTGATGCAAAAAACCGGTAAACGGCATAGACAGTGAGAATATTCAGACATAATAAATGATTGGATACACTCTTATCACCTCCAAGAATGTTTCAACAACAGTTCACTTAAATTTTCGAGGAAGAAAAATCGTTCCTCTTCTTCAGAAGACGACACCACAGCAGAGAATGTTCGTTCGATGCACGCTTACTCCATGTTGCACTTTAACAGTACCTTCCTAAACCGAACAGAACGAACCAAACGCACCACTGTTGGAGACAGTTCAGCTCATTCCGTACTATAGCCGTGTTGATGTGGCTTGCTTACGTCAACCATCGTCAGTGATGAATGTGTTTCCGGTACCTCACGCATGCTCAAAAGCTCCAACACTAGTAACCACCCGCAACCACCTACCGGAGATGGTTTGCAATTTGGCATTGCTATCGCCTGGTTACATCCATTAGCCTAGCCTGGTCCAATCAATTAGCCACGTCTGTTCACGTTAAAGGTATAACGTAACGAGGGCTCTGTTGAGCTTGTTGATTCACGCGCGACGTCAAGTTTGGAGCCAAACTGTCTCTAACAGTGGTGCGTTCTGTTTGCTCTGTTCGGTCGTTTAGGAAGGAACTGTAAATTTTCGCGCACGTGCCGTCGACCAATGATCTCTATGTTGTTCAGTAGAGGGTCGCCGACGACTGCTGTCAAATTCCACTTCGAGTCTAGTTTGGCAATCAGAGGCAATGGGAAAAGGTCTTCAATTTGGTCGTGGGAAGGGCCAGTAAGGTTCATGAGAGGCACACGTCGACGAGAAAATCTTTTAATTGCGAGGGATTCAAGCGTCCGGAGGTGTGCTCCTTGTTTGTGGTGGAGTGGAGGAGCACTGACGCCTGGACCCAAGCAATATTGTGGTTGGTCTTGCGATGGTGTTGCAATACCATTCAGTTTTTCTCCTTGTTGGGTGTCTCCCACGTGTTCCTTTATTCATAATTCCAGACGGCGTTTCGTTTCTCCGATGTAAGTGGCATTACAGTCCAGGCACGGCACCTGATAGACCAATGTTTTTAGATTGTGCACTTCAGGTGGTGGTAAGCACACATTATCAGTGGGTGTCACAGAGGGGGGGGGGGCGGGACGGGGAACTGGGCGGTGGGGGTGCACAATTCTTTGACTTGCTTCGGGTTGGGTTGTGGTGGGAGGCACAAAGGGGACGGGAGGAGGAAGGGGGGGGGGAGAGGACGAACTCGGTGAAACAGCAGTAGGTTTGAAGCGCAGCAACTTTTTGATATTGAGAGGATAACAATGCCTCCACCGGACTCCATTTTTGGCAAGAACGTTGTGGATGGGATCACTCATACCGGGAAGGTAGGTAACGCATTCAACAGGAGAATTATCTTCGACTTTGTGAGATGTAGCGGAAGTCTTCCTGTGTGACGCCAAGACCACTTTCCGTGAACGAGGATTTTCTGCGAGGTGGATCAACAGCTGGATCAACAGCGAGGTGGATCAAGGCTGCATGGGGCCGAGCCAAAGCAAAAATTCAACAACAAAGGGTAGGTGCTGACACATCTCACAAAGTCGAAAATAGTTCTCCTGTCGAATGCGTTACCTACCTTCCCGGTGTGATTGATTCCGTCCACAACATCCTCGCCAAAAATGGAGTCCGGTGCAGGCATCGTTATCCTCCAAATATAAAAAAGTTGCTGCACTCCAATCCTGCTGCTGCTTCACCGCCTTCCTCCTCCCCTTCCCGTCCCCCGTCCCCCTTGTGCCTCCCACCGCTACCCAACCCGAAGCAAGTCAAAGAATTATGCACCCCCACCGCCCAGTCCCCCCTCCCTCCCTCTGTGACGCCGGCTGATAATGTGTGCTTACCACCACCTAAAGTGCGCAATCTCCAAAAAAGTGGTCTATCAGGTGCCGTGCCTGGACTGTAATGCCACCTACATAGGAGAAACGAAACGCCGTCTGGAATTACGACTAAAGGAACACGTGGGAGACACCCAACGAGGAGAAAAGCTGAATGGTATTGCCCAACACCATCGCAAGACCAACCACAATATTGCCAGGCATCAGTGCTCCTCCACTCCAACACCAAACAAGGAGCACACCTCCGGGCGCTTGAATCCCTCGCAATTAAAAGATTTTCTCGTCGACGTGTGCATCTCATGAACCTTACTGGCCCTTCCCACGACCAAATTGAAGACCTTGTCCCATTGCCTCTGATTGCCAAACGAGACACGAAGTGGAATTTGACAGCAGTCGTCGGCGACCTGCGCAGTGATGTTGCATCAGCCGTTCCATACCTTCCTAAACTACAATACAGCTCAACAAGCTCAGCAGTGTATTCGTACGTCATACCTTCACCTCCACCAGACCTGGCTAATGGATTTGACCAGGATTGGCTAAAAGATGTGACCAGGCGAGAGCAATGCCAAATTGCGAACCATCTCAGGGAGGTGGTTTGAGCATGCGCGAGATAACAGTTGGGACGAAAGAGATTCATCGCTGACGATGTTGACGTCAATCAAGCCGCATCAACACGGCTATTAGCAGGGAATGAGCCAAACTGTCACCAACAGTGTGCGTTTGGTTCGCTCTGTTTGGTCGTTTAGGAAGGTACCGATGGAGTAAGCTTGCATCAAACGAACGTTCTCTGCTGTGGTGTGGTCTTCTGAAGAAGAGGAACGGTGTTTTCTTCCTCGAAAATTTAAGTGAACTGTTGTTGAAATATTCTTGGAGGTGATAAGAGTGTATCCAATCATTTATTAGGAAAATTTGAATTGAATTTATTCCTACTGAGCCTAAGAACTCTACACGATCTTCTAGCACCTTAACACTATTTAACCTTGACCTGAATCCCAACATGCACCTTCGAATTTTTCAGGAACCTGCATCAACAATTGACTACCGGCGACAACGTCAATAATTTGTTGAAGCCAGACAGTGTTCAGGCATGTTTTTATGCTTTTATGCATGTTTTTAGCTTCGTCCTTTGAACCCCAAATAAGGGGAAAACTATCCCCGCAACAATGAGACGCTCCTTTTTTATTCATTGTTTGCTTGTAATATCTCCGTGGTGCTCTCCATGGTATTTTTGGCATACTGTAGGGGGACGGATCGACCTGAGCTGGGGTGGCAGCGTTGACTCTCTGGGTGGGAGCTTGGCTACCTTGCAGTGGTGCCTACAGAGGGGGTAGGGGTGTCAGTGAGGAGCAACTCCTCACTGGCATTTTAGGGTGGGGGGGGGGGGTAGAAATATATAGATAGTTTTATTATATAACAACAACACACAGCCAATCACCACAACGCAATTTGACCCGGCAACAGTCAACACAACACATAAATTCAGAAAAAAATTTTAGTTTATAAGTATATGACGGATGAATATTGACTGAAAACTAAACATAAACTCTTTCAATGTGATAAAAGTGCGTGAAGATCGTTGATTTCAGCTGATTATACAATGGCTACAGACTGCTATGTACTGCCGACTTACTAGTACACTGACTAATTCCTTCATTCAAAATAATTGAAGCGACAGACAACGAATGAAAATTGGTATTCAAGAGATTTTTAACTGCAATACATGCCCTGCCATAGTTTTATTTGAATCAAGTGCATAAACTCTTTCAATGTGATAAAAATGCGTGAATATCGTTGATTTCAGCTGATTATACAATGGCTACAACTGCTATGTACTGACGACTGACTAGTATACTGACTAATTCCTTCATCCAAAATAATTGAATCGACAGACACGAATGAAATTTGGTATTCAAGAGACTTTTAACTGCAATACATCTGCCTTTTATGGTTTGACGTTTGGGGAGACATTAACGAAAAAGATTACAATAATTTGTAATGCTATTTTCATGTATTGTTTCACCACTTGTTTCACCACTTGTTTTTATTGCTTAACTAGCATCGTACCCGGCTTCGCCCGGGGATATGTTTGACCCGTGGTTGTTTCCCAGTATCTGCTCGGTGCTGCCTGATCGTTCACTGCAACAGTCGATTTTTGTTTGTGTAACACTCCCTCTTTCCGACAATCCTCTCCCTCCCCTCTCCCCTCCTCCTTTTATCCCGTCCTCTCCCTCTCCTCTTGGTTTCCTTCCCTTTCTCCTATTTGCTACACGTAGTTGAACACGTACCCGGCTCCTGGGTCCCAGCTCCCGGGTCCCGTGCTTGTTTGTTTGTTCTCTTCTAGGTTCAGTTAATGCGTAAGGGTAACAGCTCACTTCCCCCCCCCCCAACTCCCAGTCTTTCGCTGTGGCTTAAGCGATGCGTACCGTGTGGAAAAGAAGTGTGCATGACGTCATGTAATGCTTGCCCTTGAGATTACCACGGTGTTTAGTTAGAAGGATAATTGTTAGGGGAAATTGTTAGTAGACGCAACAATGTGCCAATTTCAACTTCTTTGCACCTTACTGCTGTATTCACATGTTTTTACAGTTTTTACTTTAGAACACGATATGTCTGATTGCTCATTCTACTTGGCTAAAGGACACCGCTAAAAAATCGTAGAAACCATACTTTTAGTGTGCTTAGTACAGACCTACAGATTAACTAATTCAGGGTTCGTGCGACTCCTTGAAATCAAGGAAATATAGTTAAAAATGAAATACCAGTCCTGAAATCTTGAATATGAAGCTTAAAAACTGGTGTATGTATCAATAGGATGAACGGAAAGGAGACGACCGGACTAGAATGATGATGAAAAATTAGCCCCGAAAGTAGGCGAGTGTGTAGCCCACAAAATCCGCAAGGCAGCCAGCAGCAGTCACCTGCATCTGCAGCGCAGCCAGCAGCAGCAGCAGGAAGCAGGACATACGAAGCAGTCATCTGCATCTGCAGCGCATCCAGCAGCAGCAAGCAGGACATACGATGCCATCTACCGACGGAACGGCAAATTATAAGAGTAGCAGCCAAGGCCCGCTGAGATAGTAGCTGCGCCCAGAACACAACGTCCAGCAGCGCGAACATACGATGCCATCTACCGACCGAACGGCAACTTAATG
>JAHWFP010215657.1:16184-33207 GCA_023313725.1 Lithobius niger
AATGGGGACAGGAGGAAAACAAAGCTTTTACGGACCTAAAACAGGCTATAGTAGATGCACCACTACATTAAAACAGCATTACTTCACACAGCCATTCTCCCTTGAAACAGACGCAAGTTTGATTTCTTTGGGCAGATGCCTTTCGCAGATACATGGTGGTATCCATTAGGCTACACTTCTCGACCACTCACTCCTGTGGAGCGAAAATAAACCACTTCACCTAGCAGCGGAACAGACAAAAGATGCCTATTTTGACAAACAAGGATAATAAAAATGATTTATTTTAATTAGGAGCGAAGCTATGGCAGTTTATCTACATTGAAGTACTTTTGACTTTTGTGTCGTTTTGTGACAAGTTCCGTCTTTAAACTGTTGCATTACCCGTTATAATTCACAGCTTAAGTTTCCACCTAGTGAAGGACTAGCATGCCGCACCCAGAAGTGTAGGCACTCTGACCATCTGGATGCCACTGACAGAGTGACTGCTTTGTTGTGCGCCGTACTGACTCGGGCAGCTGGTGAGACCCTACCAACCCCAAAATCGGACAAACATGATCATTGCGTCCCTGGCTGGACTGATAATGTGAAGGGAACTTATGAAGCTAACAAGCCAGCTACACATGGCTTGGATAAGAGACGCTCGTCCAAGGGATGGACAAACCTTTGAGGCCAGGAAGGCTACTCGCAAAGTCTTTAAACAGGCAATGCGCTGGTGTCGTCAACATGAACGAGGTATGAGAGCAAACGCACTGCAGCAGTCACTTCAATCTGGGGACGGCGTGACCTTCTGGAATGCTGTACGTCGGATTACGCGGTCAAACCGCCTGACCACAGGCGTGATTGACATTGCCCAGGGTGATGAAGCCATCTGCAACATGTGGCGAAGTAAATTCGAGGAAATTTACACGCACCGACTTGATCCCTGGTCTGATACAAAAGAGAGGCAGGAGGTGATTCCCCAGGCTACGGTGGACAGGCCTGCCCAACATTAGCCCTGTGGAGATCAACTGTCTGCTAAAGGCCATAAAGCGAGACAAAACTCCAGGTCCAGAAGGACTCGCGACGGAATACCTACGCTTTGCAGGCTGTGTCGCACACCAACTTATGGCTTGCTTGTTTTCTGCTGCCTTCGCACACGCGCACTGCCCCGAGATTGTTATGAGGACTACGATTCCCCCATCCTGAAGAAAGCCACTGCTGACCCAACAAATAGCAACAACTATCGAGAGATCGCCCTTATGAGCGCGTTGGCTAAACTCCTGGACCTGCTTCTGCTGAACAGACTCAAGATATCGACTAGCACAACTGATGCCCAGTTTGGTTTTATAAGAAAACATTCTATGCAACTCGCCAGTTATGCAGTTAAGGAAGCTGTCAAACAGTATCGTAAAAGTGGCTCAATTGTGTATGCATGTTTTGCTGATGTATCAAAAGCATTTGATAAAGTTTCTCACAAGGCACTTGTGCGTGCCCTTCAGAAGCGGGACGTGCCACATTACATAACTGAAATTGTAAGTGATTGTTACAAGCGACAGTTGCTCTCGGTCCGCTGGAGCTGCATCTTCTCACCTTTTTTTGGCCACCTGTGGGGTCAGACAGGGTAGCCCTCTTTAGCCTTTCCTCTTTTGTTTGGTGTTGGACGAGTTGGTGAAAAGAATTAGCTCCATGCATACTGGATGCTGGATTAATGGAATTGCAATTAACATTGTGGCGTCCTTCTGGCACCCAGTTGTCGAGCACTACAGTTCCTTCTGGTAAAACTTGAAGAAATTTTGAAAGTGAATGGACTTTCTTTCAATGGAACCAAATGAGTGAGGATGGTTTTTAGTGGCGACGGTGAAATGGTTGCACCAATACGGTGTTTGGGGGTCACAGTGCAGGTTTAGTGACGAGCCCAACGTTGGTGCGGCGCTCACAAGATTGATTGTTCGGGGCCATGCTCAGACCTCCATCCCAGCAAACCACCTCCCTCAGATGGTTCGCAATTTGGCATTGCTCTCGCCTGGTCACATCTATTAGCCAATCCTGGTCAAATCCATTTGCCAGGTCAGGTAGCAGTGAAGGCATGACTTATCGAATACTCTGCTGAGCTTGTTGAGGTGCATTATAGTTTAGGAAGGTACTGAACGGCTGACGCAACATCACTGCGCACGCGCGACCAAGTTTGGAGCCAAACTGTCTGTAACAGTGGTGCGTTCTGTTTGGTGCTTTAGGAAGGTACTGTTAGTCTTAGCATGTTCAATTGGGTTTGTGTTGCAGCATCGATGCCCAAGCTGGTTGCCAACTCGTGTACTGAGGAGCGTTAATAAATAACGACTAATCAGCCATGCTAGTCCCCGGCCAGTGAGTCAGAGTCACCCGTGTGGGGACGGGAGTCCCGGAAGCCAGGGTGCGTGTGGCTCTCATGGTAAGGCCAGCCAGGAGCAAAGGTGTCCGCAACAACGGCTGGACGGCTGTAGATTGTCTTGGCTTACTTCGGTAACATACCTGGGAGTTGAACTTTCTTCGGATTTGGGTGATGACAAACTTATAACTTGTAACAGTGCGGTCGGAACTTTGCCGGTCGGGGAATGCCACCCTGCACACTTTCAGCATTTCATCCATCCAGTGAAAATCCATCTGCCTAAGACCAGGGCCATGTCATTCTATGGACTGGCCACTTGCGATACATTCACTAATGGCTCAATTAATGAGCTTGCACCTGTCTACTACGGACTTGTGAAACGAGGGCAGCCGTCTACTAAAGTATTGGCACAATCATCAAGCCTGTAGGGATGGAGACATGCTTACCATGGAATTGTGTTTTTTGCACAGCAAGTGACATTTTGGAGTGCAGTTCAAAACTCGTCCAAGTCCCTCATTATTGCATGCAGGGGTGGCATCGATAGCTGGAGCCGTAGTTTGGGTGGAGCCGTAGTTTGGGCGGCAGGTTTGCTCAAGTTTGGAAAGTAGTACGAAATTCAGACGCAGCAAGATATCAAGTCGTTATGGCAGCATGCACTTGACCATGTGCAGGGAGTGGCAGTGTTACAGGAGGCCGAGGAGTTGAACACTCTTCTGCGCTATTAACATGGCTTCTTTGTTTCGTCCCTATTGTTTATTCCATTCCCTCTTTTTTTATACATAATTCTTGTACAGTTGGTAACTTTTTCTTCTTATTTTTCCTCATTTACATGTACCTCGTTGTACGGAATGTAATAAATAAAATGGATGTGATTAGTCCTAGATAAAAGATGAAGATATATATTTTCAAACAAGGGTAATTAAAACAAACTATTTTAATTACGAGCTAAGTTACGGTAGTTTGTCGATATTGTAGCGTTTTGATTTTGCATGGTTTTACGCCAAGTTCCACATTTAAACAGCTGCAGTAGCCATTCTAATTCAGACAAACAGATGTGATTAAGCACAGGTGAAAGATGAAGGTATATATTTTCCAACAAGGGTAATTAAAACGATTTATATTAATATTAGCGCTAAGCTACAATAGTTTTTCTACATTGTTGCGCTGTGCTTTTTGTGTCATTTTATGACAATTTCCATCGTTAAACTGCTGCAATACCAGTTATCATTCTGATCTAAAAAAAAAACCGCAAGGGTGAAATTACCCAATAAGTTTCAGCCAATCAAAGTAGTGATATTAGAGCCAAAGTGGCTTCCACCAAGTTGTACATTAATTGCAAAGCTAATCCCAATGAGTATTAGATGAAAGGTTGAATCAAACACCTGACCATTGCTACTATCGGTGGGATTAGCTTGGCAACTAATGTAGCAACTTGGTGGCAGCCATTTTGGCTTGATATCACTACTTTGATTGCCTGGGCAGGTTCTTTCACCATTGTGGGTTTTGTTTTAGATATCACTTCTTTTGTAGCTTTTTTTTTCGTGGCATCTTATTTTAGCCACTGCTCAGTTATCAACTATCTGGCCAAGTTTGGTCGAAAAATATTGAATACGTCTTGAGCCAGGTGGCAATCATACGGGTGGAAGTTACACCAGTCCTATTGTTGAAGGGAATGAAAAGTTGACTTCGGTACTTCCGGATCGGTTTGGAAGCTTTGAGGTAGAAGCGGATAGCTCGAACTGGACGTAAGGCTCTTTCTTGGTCGTCACCCAAGATGTTAGAAAGAGAAGGAATGATGAACGGTCTTGTTTGGTCGGTGGGTTTCTGTGTCTTCGCATGGAATGATGTATATGGAGTCAGCGAAACGCCTGAGTAGTTGTCTAGAAAGAAGCAATCGGAGGCGGTGGCTGATAAGGCATGAAGTTCTCCGCAGCGAAGACAGGCTGCAAGGGCCACACGAAACACTGTTTTCCTGGTGAGGTGACTAAGTTGAGAACATCCCATGGGTTCATAGGGAGGGGATAGCAAGGCAGATAAAACAATGGACAGATCCCAATCGGGGAACTGCCGACGCAATCATGGCCTGTCCATTTGAAAGGAAGGGATTAAGGAGAAGATTCGGTAATCGGTAAGAAGATTATGTCTTCCTGCGTCCCGGAAGACAGCATTCAGGGCTGATCGGCAAACAAGGATTGTAGATCCTCGTAAGCCACTCTTGAATAATGAGGTTAAGAACAGGAGTAACTGTGGCATAAGGGGATTGATAGGATTAACTTGTTCTGTGATATACCAACGACGCCAGCATCGCCAGTGACTGTCGTAATCTTGTTGGTAGAGGTGCGGATGGCACGAGAGGCAATGCGAACGGCCTCGTCTTCAAAAATTCCTGACGTTCGAAGGAGTTCGATGATAGCAGCCACCCGTGAAGGCGAAGTGCTTGAGGGTTCGGGTGTGGGATCGATCCCATGGCTTGGGAAAGTTTGTTCGGTATTAGGGGTGGCAACCGAGGAAGATCGATGAGGAGGTCTAGAAGTAGTGGGAACCAGGCCGCTACTGGTCAGTCTGGGGCTATGAGCAGGAATCGGCCGGTAGAGTTGGCGATTTTGCGTATGACAAGGGGTAACAGTCGTGGAGTCGGAAAGGCGTAGGCGAATAGGTGATCCAATTGAGAGGGAGAGCGTCCACCGCCCATGCTCGGGGATCGGGAAGGGGACTGACAAACAGGGGAAGTCAGATGGGTCGCGAAGAGATCCAACATGGGACGTCCCCAAAGGCTGAAGAGGTTGTTGCAGATTGATTGGTGGAGCGTCCATTCGCTGGCCGGCGGCGTCGAAAGGCACAGGGAATCGGCAATCACGTTCAGGTTGCCGGGGATGTGGAGTGGGAGCAGGCAAATCTGTTGTTGAATGCAGAACTGGAAAATTTCGGACGTAAGGTGATGGAGTGATACGGATCGTGTTCCACCTCCTTTCCGTAGGTAAGCAACAGCAGTGGTGTGGTCAATGTGTACTTGGACTATACGACCTGTGACATAATGTTGGAAGTGTTGCAGACTGTGGAGAACCGCGCGTAGTTCTAGGATGTTGATATGGTCGGTTGACTCGTCTCCCCAAGTGCCGGACCCTGTCAGGCTGTTGATGTGGGCGCCCCATCCTGTTAGGGATGCATCTGTGAATAGGTGGATTTGGGGAACCGATTCGTGGAGGGGAACCGAAGTGGCTAGGTTCGTGATGTCCATCCACCAGTTGATCGTGGTGAATGGGAACGAGGGATCGATCTGTCGGGGAGGCAGGAGCATGACCTGTTGTGGGTTGCCCCATTGGGCAAGTCGTTAATGGTGGAGTGGTTGTGCCATCCATCTGCCATACGGGACTATGCCCGCAAATGAATCGATGGTGCCAATAATCGAAGCAAGGTCGCGAACGTGTGAAGAGTTTGGTGAAAGAAGGCCCGAAGAGAAGAAAGATGAGTTTCTATTCTTTCGGGGGATGGCATGACTGAAGCTTGGCCGATTTCGAAGAATACTCCGAGGAAGATAAAAAAACTGGGCTGGTACAAGTCTTGACTTGACGAGGTTGATGCCTAGTCCCACGTGATGAAAAAGACACACGACGATGTAAACGTTGGTGAATAGGATCGTAGGATCGGGGTAGATAATAGGCAATCGTCGAGGAAAGCATGGATGCGAATCCCTTGTTGATGTAAGTACGCAAGGAGGGTCGAAGCACCATGGTAAAGATTCGAAGAGCAGCATTTAAGCCGAATGGAAGGCAGAGAAACTCTTAGATGGCACCGTCATGAAGAAACCGAAATAGGTGGCGGACAGAGACATGAAGGGGGATGTGAAGGTAAGCATCGACTAGGTCCAAGGAGACTGTCCAATCGTGGGGGATCAGGGAGTCCCGTATTGATGAAACTGTTTCCATTTGGAAATGTGGGTTCGTGATGAACTGATTGAGTGGCCGAAGGTTGAAAATCAGGCGTGAACCACCCAATTTCTTCTAGCAAAGAAAAATGCTGCTGTAGAATCTCGGACTGATGGCCGGTGGTACAAGGCGAATCGCAGCCTTTTGAAGTAAAAGATAAATTTCTGCGCGTAATGCGGCTGATGCCGGTGTCTCCGATTCCCACAGCGGGCTTTGTAGTGGGGGGCGAGGTGAAAGTTTTGGTTTGAATCCATTCAGAATGATATATAGGATGACGGGATCCGATGTCACCGATTGCCAAGCTTTGGCATAGTAACAAAGGCGACCTCCCACAGCTTGTGGGGGGGAGGTAATGTCAATATGCGTTGCAATTTCGGGATCGGGAGGGTGATTGACGTTGGCGTCGATTAGCAGGTGATCGTCCCAGGGATTGTGCTTTGCCACGTCCCTGGGATCGTGATGGAAAAGGCGATGAGGATCGTGGAACGGGAACCGAGGAAGATGATGAAGGTTTCCTGGTTCCCCAATCATCTTTCGGGGGATCCGGGCGGGAGAAATCGAGTTTCGTGAATGTTGAAGGGACCGGTTTCAACTGGGATGTGGCTTCCGGGAGACGTCTAAGTGAGGTGCAGCTTTAGGCACGAGTCCTCTGAAAGGCAATCGGATTCATGGATGGCCTGGTTCCTTAAGAGGTGGAGAGTAGAATTACGAAGGTTCGGTGAGGTGTTGAGGGCGACTTCGTGCAGGAGGAGTGTGGAATTAAACAGAGCCCTAGTAAACCAATTCATGACATGGTAGGTAACGAAGCAGCTCTTCTTGAAGACCTGGTTAATGAGGAACCCTAGTCGTCGAGTGTCATCGGGTGATCGGTGTATAGTCTTTCACAGAGAGCGTTGGCTGCTGTACTAAGGATGTCCGCCTGTGAGGCGGCACGAAGTCCAAGGTGTAAGAGATGGTCATTATCTCGCAAAACGAAAACGGGAACCGCTGCTTGTCGAGGAAGGAATAGGGCCGAACCGAAGTCAAGCTTAGTGTCTGCTGTGAGGTATTCTGATTCGGGGTAAGTGTCTTAAGTTGCGGGGATTGGCAGTTCCTTCCCCGACAGGACGAAAGAAAAATGATTCGCAGCCCGGCCTAGGAGGTGGCGGTTCCTTATCCAACTCGAGGGGTGCACCGTTCCCCAGGAGGATCCCCCCGTTTGTAGGAGGGTTGTGAGGAGTGTAGTCGATTGCCCTAATAGTGAGGAGCCTAGTCACGCAGACCAAACCCATATCCTGTAACAAGGCCTCGATTCTTGTAGGAAGCATCGGAAGTAGTGTTAGGTTTATACAAGAAGCAATCGGCAACAATCCCCTCTACTGTCTTGAGAAGTTCGGGGAGAGGAATATCAGATGGATCGGGGCCGCCTAAGAAGAGTGGTTTCTGTTCGGATGGATCTGGTGAGAAGTAAGAATCGTGGAACCCGTCTCTTGAGATGAAGGATCTTGAGTGAGATCGGGAACCGGAACGAAGATTGTCGGTGGTGGATCGGTAACCTGGAGAGATGGACCAGCGGCATCGGGACAGTGTCGCTTTGGGACGTTGGCTACCCAGTTTGAAGTGTAATCGGTAACCGGAGGCATCTTGCGCTTGAAGGTGCGATAGAGTCCATAAGATCGTGCACTTGAGAATTGGAAAGGGGACCGCTAGCACATGGTGGAGCTTATCGAATGCTGTGAGATGAACGAGAAGACAGGTCCAGTGGCATGAGTCGAGCAGAAGATGCCGCCTTAGCAGCAGCTCTGCGAGTCTTGATTTGTAATTTGAGTCTGGCATAAGCCTCTTTAGTACGGGCAAGCTCTTTGCCGAGGGACCGTAGGTCACGCTTCGGAGCAGGTTGGCTACAAGGCATCGGAGAAGAGGTAACCGTGTCGTGCAGTTGAAGGGGAACCGAGAGTTCAGAGAGAAAAGGATTCTCCAGTGGCAACTGGGAATCGAGGGGCTCATGATCCGCTGCGAGTTCTAAGACTTCAACAGCTTCGGAAGCTCGTTGTGTCAAGGGAACTGGAGAGGCAGATCGTGGTGGGCGGATCGAAGTCCCATCTTTGCGAGCGCCCTTTGCTCTAGGCATGATCGGGCAATCGGAAGGTAATCGGGAACCACAGAGGCAACCGGGAACTGAGTTCTTCACTTGAGGAGCGATGTAAACAGCATGCGTCGTAGAGAAGAAAAGGTGAGCATAATGCTCCGCTTCGGTTTATATATTGACATTGACATTGAAAAACACCAGCAGGAAGCTTGTTGCTTTTGATGCTGGGAAGGAATGGGTAGGGTTCACCAGTTCTTGTACACAAACTGAGGGGTGATGGTCGGTAAGAAGGTATCTAATTTGGTTTTGAAGAGATTGGTATTTGATGCGGTGACAATGTCCCTAGGCAAACGGTTCCAGGTGCTGCAAATCCGGAAAGGAAGAGAGAGTTCACGGTTTTTGGAGGTGCAGCGGCGTTGAAAGATCTTGAGTCAGTTTTTCTAGTTTGTGGGTTGTTATTGAGGACAAAAAGGGGTTTATTTGTGTTTGAGGGAGAGTGCAGGTGGTTGTAGGTAAAGACGAGATCGCCTCGGATTCGGCGGTATTCGAGGGTGGGGAGTCGGAGAGCTTTCAGGCGTTCAGTGTAGGAGAGGTGGCGGATGGAATGGACTTGTTTTGTGGCTCTTCTCTGGAGTCTCTCGAGTTTGTCGCGGTTGGATTCAAATCTGATCCACCAAGCAGAATTAGCGTACTCAAGGATGCTGTGAACAAGGGAGCAGTAGAGCAAAAAGAATGTACGTTCATCGAGAACAGAGAAGGAGTTCCTGATGATAGCAAGCATCCGATAGCCTCGTCTGGTAATGAGGTCAATGTGTTGAGAGAAGGTGAGATTTTGATCGATGAGCACACCAAGGTCTTTCTGGAAGTCTGCATGTTTAATTGGGGGTCCATCATCTTGTAGGGTATGTGTAAGGTGGTGGGATGGCCGAAGCTAAGGACAGCACACTTTGTTTCGTTGAGGTCCATGTTCATTGCCTGGACCCATTGAGTGAGTTTATGGATGATGGATTGAAAAGCAGTGGGGTCATCAGGGGAGATGACTGGGGCAACAAGCTTGGTGTCGTCCAAGAAGATGCAGCTATTACATGTAAGGCAGTCAAGTAGGTCATTAATGAAGATAATGAAGAGGAGGCCGGCGAGGACACTTCCCTGTGGGGCTCCACTGGTAACACTGCCGATGTTAGAAGGGTGACCGTTGATGATAGTGCGTTGAGTTCTGTTTGTGAGGAAAGCAATAAGCCACTTTAGGAGGTGGCCAGAGATGCCTACAGTGGTTAGCTTGGTGATAAGGATGTCATGGGGTATGGTGTCGAAGGCCTTAGCAAGGTCAAAGTAAGCGGCATTTACCTGTGATCCACCTTCGGTCCATTCAGTGACAAGGTCAAGAAAGGAAATGAGGTTGTGGGTAGTGGATTTGCCGTGAAGGCCACCGTACTGACTAGGGGTAAAGAAGTCGTTATGGTTGAGGAAGGTAATGATTTGTTTGGCGACTATTTTTTCCATGCATTTGCAGAGCATACAGGTGAGACTAATTGGTCTGTAGTTGTTCGTGTTACTACGATCCCCAGCCTTATGTATTGGGATGACGTTAGCAGTGAGGCAGATATGAGGAAGGGTTGATTCAATGAACGATTTCTGGAAAATCATGGTAACACTCTCAGTAATGACATTTGCCAGTTCCTTCAAAATCTTTGGGTGTAGTCCATCAGGTCCGGGAGAGGAGTGTTCTTTTATGGTGGAAAGAAGATGTCTGACTTCTTCAATGGTGAAGGACACGTTTGAGAGGACGTTACCGGTGAGATTGATGTTACAAATGGTAACGGAGGGAAGCTTGTTTGTTTTAAAGACAGAGCAGAAGTGAGAGTTAAGAGCGTCGGCTTTTAAAGCAGGATCGTTAACAGGTCCGGTTTGTCCGTTTATGGTGCCAATCGATGATGAAGATTTTTTGTTGCGACCAATGTAAGCCCACAGTTTTTTAGGGCATGTTTTAGATGAGGATACGATTTCCTTTTCGTAGGAGAGGCGTGCAGTACGGATTTCAGTGGTTAGTTCATTTCTGGCACGCTTGTAGTTTTTGTAATCGTCATCAGTTTGACTTTCCCTGTAGTTATTCCAAGCTTTGCGTTTGGTGAGGATGGATCTTTTGATGGTGGTATTGACCCAGGGGTGAGTTTGTCTCTATTTTCCAGTTTTCCTTGTGAGAGGGCAGTGAATAGAGATGGATCTCAAAATAGTATGGTGAAAAATTTCCCACGCTTCCTCGGTATTCATTGGTACAATACGTTCGGCAAGGTTTGCAGCTTTGATGGAGTTCCGCCTGAGGGTGTAGTTTGCCTTGAAGAAGTTGCGCTTGGTGATGTTGGGCGGGTCGGGTGTATAGTTTGTTCCACATTATGTTTTCAGAAAACTGACTGGATGACGACTCGTTTCCTTGGACTAAGAGTGCAAAAACATGTGGATATAACACTTGGAGACTCAACAAAGTTACTGTTAGAGTTTACGAATGGGATGTTTACGGATATTTTGCACTCGTAGTGGAAGAAAACGTGGCGTCATACAGTCAATTTTCTGAAAACATAATGTGGAACAAAGTATAGAGGTGGAGAGTTGTATTAGAAGGGTGCTGTGGTCACTTAGGCCGAGTGGGTCGCTATGTGAGATGTTTGGAGATCAGGTTTGATGTGCTTCTAATTAAGACGAGGTCGAGGATGTTGGATTTTTGTCCTTGCTGAAAGCGAGTTGGGCGTTCAACAAGTTGCACAAGATCACGGCTAACAAAGGCGTCTAGGAAAAGTCGTTCGGTAATGCATGTGGAAGTTCCAGCTCCGTCTGTCCAGGTGCACTGGGGCATGTTAAAATCGCCAAGAATAATGATTTCATGGGATGTGGTGTCACACAATGATTTAATAAAGTGTACGATGTGGTCATTATTAGTTGGGGAGGTTGCGGGGGATTTGTATATTGCGGCTACAGTAATTTTGTGCTGCCCGGCGATGATAAGTGTGAGGGTTTCATTCGCTGGGATGGTATCGTTGCTAGCTACAACATCGATGTCGTTTCGGGTGAAGCCGATGATTCCTCTTCCCTGTGTTTGGAGGGAGTTGTGCACATTGGTGTAGTTAGGGAAATGGATGGCTTCGATGGTTGTTATAAAATTTTGATTTAGCCTCAGTAATTATTACAACCGCAGGGTTACAGTTGGTAATAAGCGCTTCAAGCTCTGCCTGTTTATTGGCGTGCGAGTTTGCATTTGTATCAAGGATATTGATGGACGATGGGCAAGGAGAGGGCTTGTGGTAATGTTGAGGTGAGGAGGTGTGGGGAGGGGTGAGGGGAGCAGGGTCAGACAGAGGAGAGGGGATGCAGGGGAAAATGGGGGTATGGGTAAGGCAGTGGTCAGGTAGTAGTCAATCGGAAGGCACAGCGGGAAGGGGTAGGGATGAGGGGGAGGAGGCATGACGTGTGTGAGTACCTGCTTGATTTGTGGCTAGCGTTGGAGAAGGATTCGTACAGCTGGTGATCGGGTGGTTAGTGTGCGATGTCGTGGTTATGGATGTGCTACTGAAGGCGTTTGTGGAGGAGGAGATGATGTTCTCAGGCCGAGGGATGCTGCGATTTAGTTTCTGTAGATTAAACAGCATTTGGAGAAGAGAAATGCTTTAAAAAAGGTAATGAATATTTTCACGGCAACTAGAAACAATGAGAAGCGATTGTCCGGACTTTTACCTTTTTTCTCGGCTCTTTTCTTATCAGCTCGGCCGGGATCCAGAATTATGTAGATATACAGTTGACCTCGTCAAACAATGGTGGTGGGCACCACCTGATGGGTCCCCACGGTTACGAGTGTTAAGATTTATTAAATGCACATTGTGCACAAATTAATATATGCATACAGATGCATTATAAGCTCGTATATTCGCACAGATACAAGTTTACTTCAACTTGAGCACATGATTTATAAAGCAATTATTATGATAAAAGTCACGAGCGAGTATCTAACAGAAACAAGAGCCTTAAAAATTGAAGGAGTATGGAACTAAAAACAGGGTTGGAGGGAGGAAGAGAATATTAAATGTGGTTAAAAAGGAGTATTCAAAGTGTAAAACTGAACAGTTCAAAATTGCAAACTTAATTTCAATTATTTTATTTCACGCTGGAGTTAACACACTCAGGGACTGCCATCCGGTTGAGTCGAGTGACAACTTCCTGGTGGGAGGCAGGACCACTCCAATCAAACTAACATGGACCGGACACACGGATTAAAAACTCATTAGCGGCCATTTTGAATAAGGATCTTTAAAATCAAGTAAATAGCATGGCAGGTCATTCCGTGCCTGGACGTTACTCCGAGTGTCTTCAGTCAGTGCTCCGTTCCCGAACCTCAAACTAACAGACGATTCTTGGCCAGCAGCTTCTGTGACCAACCGAAGAAGACGACTGGGCTTCACCAGCGCTCGAGCTGAATAAAACTAGTGTCAAGGGATTTATTATCGCTATTTTAATATCCCATTCCCTCTTTTCATATTTTAAATAATTATGGAGTTTGAATAATTATAAGAAAGGAATCAACTGAGTAGGTGCAACCCCGCTATGCCCGGTACAAGGAAGAACGCCAGAAGGATGGTAAATTCAAGGTTTATGCCAGGGCCACGCGGTCTGTCCTTAGGAGATGTTGTCCAGTGGTTCAAGGATGCTCTGATCAGGGCTTCTTGCAGAGTGGCACGCTTCAGGAAGAGTTCTTAGCTGGTTAGGAAGAGTTCAGGAAGAGTTCTTAGCTGGCTAGCTCCCAGAGTGAGGCTGCAAGGGGCTGTAAGGCCTTAAGTACCTAGAGCTGCAGCCAGTACCTGCCACTGGTGGTGCAAGGTACTTCCTGTACTATATCCTGGTATTCCATGAGCTATCTCTGCTAGCTGCTACCCCTAGGGGCAGGCAAGGCCAAAGCCATCCTGATCACTGATCTCCAGGGACTGGACCATACATCAAAATACATAGCATTACTAGAATACATTAATCAAGATATAGAGTATACAGAATACATAGTATGAAGCCATAGCATCGAGGTAAAAAGGCCCACTAAGGCCCTAGCTTAAGGAGTAGGAGGAAGTTGTGGAAACCGTAGTTGCAGAAGTCCCGCCCCCGAAAAGAAGCGCCCTCGCTTCGTCACGGTAAGTGAAAATTACTCATTAAGCTAAGTTATTTATTCATGCAATAATCAAGGTTCTTAGTAATTATTCAAAAATAATACCAAGAAGGTGCGCATTAACAACAAGGTAAAACTAAGGATGCTACGGGGACGTTTAAGCTTTTTATCTGCTAATAATTTAATCGTTTGACTTCCAGCAGGGTGACATTACCTATGCGCACTAGTAACGTTTTTCTGCAAGGTCTGGGAAATCTTTGAGCGTCAAAATGCAGACATTATTCCCATAAAAACCCGCTACGCAAACTTAATTACTAGAACATTTTCACGAAAATTATGCAGAAGCAAAAACGATTTTTCAATATAAAAAATACAATCACAATCAATCAGTGCAAAAACAGTCAAGAAAAAAAAACTAAGTGCTTGATGCACGAAAATTCACTTGAAAACCGTAACCACTAATCATCGGTTACCATTATAAACAGCTAAGGAAGATTTTTACTTCAAAATCTTAATTGTCAAAATCGGTTGTCAAATATTGGTAACAACACGTGACTAATGCGGTAACAGTCAGCTGAGTTTAACTTCGACATTGGCTTTTAATTGCTCACCACTTTCTTTCCCAACTCATTTGGTAAGATCCAATCTTAGGCTAGCTTATTGCATTAGGTTCTCTGATGGAAATCCGGTTATTCCAACCAATTCATTACTAAATTATGCTACTACCTCAACCTTCAACTTACGCATTCGCACGGCTTTTCTTATTAACATTAGCGTTAACATGTGATGTTCTCCGCTGGTGCCCGGATCTGGGACATCACGAATTGAAACCACTGAGACCACGATGGTTGATGATTAAAAGGATTTAGTTCGATTAAAATGCAACCAATAAACAAGTACATTCGCAGCCATGTTTCTCATCTCAGTCACTCTCTAAGTAGCCTGGGGGCTTCCACTTAGCAACGAGAGCTGGCTGCAGGCAAGCCAAGGAGGACCAGGTTGGTGTCATGGCAACTGCCTAGGGGAGGAAACTGTTCCTTCGCTATCTTGCTTCCACTCTTGTTGCTAAGGTAACGCCTTGTGGGTATCTTGCTTGACAACGCATGCAGTTTCGATTTCCCGACGCAAATAAACCGATTGCCGCTTGCAAAACAATCAATATCACGCTCTTACCATGAATTTCAAAGGTTGTAGTGCTTGGTGAGTACCTGTCATGCGGTGCAAATAATTATGTGGATCAACGTCGCCGTTACCGTAACTGCCGGAGGCGTCGTTGCCGCTCGACTCCCAGTTGGACCGGTACGTGCAGTTTGAAAATAAACAGCGTAATACAGTTTTCAAACGCTCACAGTTCATGAAAAATGTCTACACAAGCAGTCCTCATTTACGAAACCTGCTGACAATGTCCTGCTTTTTGCAAAGTTCGTCTATACTCACAACTGCCGTTGCCAGTGATGCCATCATTGCCGCCGATTTCTTGACTTCCAGAGATCCATTCAAATTTTCGAAAGTAATTTCTAAACCAGCTTCAGGTGCCAAAATTGTGATGTTCTCCGCTTGTGCCCGGATCTAGGACATCACGAATTGAAACCACCGAGACCACGATGGTTGATGATTAAAAGGATTTAGTTCGATTAACATGCAACCAATAAACAAGTACGTTCGCAGCCATGTTTCTCATCTCAGTCACTCTCTAAGTAGCATGGGGGCTTCCACTTAGCAACAAGATCTGGTTGCAGGCAAGCCAAGGAGGGCCAGGTTAGTGCCATGGCAACTGCCTGGGAAGACCACCATGACAAACACCCGAGTGTCACTAGATTATTCGCACTCAAATGTTATTTCTTTGTCTACAAGCAACACCACGATCTGCATGCAAATTCTTTTAGATTTAGCTACTGCTGGCTGAAAAAAGACCGAGAAGAAACACAGTAACTACCTTTAGATTTAAGTTTAAAATTCTTCGGAATCCGCTTCACTAACTGGGTAACGCTCACCTTCAATCTTCACGTAAATTATCTATGCGATACACATAACGAGAAATAATTCCAGTGTCAAGATCTTTAAGCTGATAAGCTACAGGACTAAACTTTTTAACAATCTCGTAATTTCCGATGTAAATTGGTGCCATTTTTTTTTCAGAAAATAGTGAGATTTGTCCCTTTTAGGGTTTTTTCGTACGTAAACTTTAGTTCCTACTTTAAATTCCTTACCCGTTTTAGTGGTAGAATGCTCGCCTGCCAGGTGGGCGGCCTGAGTTCAATTCCCGGCCGATGCACCACTTGTGCAACCCCGCTATGCCCGGTACAAGGAAGAACGCCTGAAGGATGGTAAATTCAGGGTTTATTCCAGGGCCACGCGGTCTGTCCTTAGGAGATGTTGCCCAGTGGATCAAAGATGCTCTGATCAGGGCTTCTAGCAGAGTGCACGCTTCAGAAAGAGTTCTTAGCTGGTTAGGGACTAGCCCCCAGAGTGAGGCTGCAAGGCCTTAAGTACCTAGAGCTTCAGCCAGTACCTGCCACTGGTGGTGCAAGGTACTTCTTGTAGTAAGTATATCCTGGTATCCCATGAGCCATCTCCCCAAGCAGCTACCCCTAGGGGCAGGCAAGGCCAGAGCCATCCTGATCACTGACCTCCACGGACTGGACCATACATCAAAGTACATAGCATGAAGCCATAGCATCAAGGTAAAGAGGCCCACTAAGGCCCTAGCTTAAGGAGTAGGAGGAAGCTGTGGAAAACGTCGTTGCAGAAGCCTAATGCCAGTGTTCTTACTTGAATGATCTCTGAATACGACTGGGGTAACCATTAGTAATATTCGGCCAACATTAGTTTTATTAAATGTACAGTCCACCTGATTTACTGGTGGCGAGATTATTGAACTAGGGACAAAATATAAAATAAAACAAAAGATAAAAAGCATTACTTGTTCTCTCATTCCTTTTCCGATTGAAAGTGTATTTTTGATTTAGGATGTCTAGAACTAAGTATAATTATTAAGCTATACTGACATTACGGGATTTGGTTTGTAAAACAGTTGACCCCAAACCCATAACACCAGCTGGTCCTACAAAAAGTCACATGACTTCACACTGAGGGAAAAAAAAACAGTAGTGATTCTCTTTTCTGGATTTGGTGGCCTTGAAAAGGGCAACTTCATCTCGCTTCTTCACCATAGTGTTTAAGGGGGTTTGATGACACATCTGGCTGCAACGATGGGTCCCAGAAGATGGAGACCATTGGTGTATGTTGACATCTCTCTAAGTAATGTGACGTGAAGACTGGTGTCCTTCTCCAGGATGTTGATATGGCCCTCAACTGTATTTACATTCTATACACGTCTACAAAGATTTAAACATTGACTGTGCTGACGACGACAACATCAGGGTTATGTACTGTAACCCTGATGTTGTCGTCGTCAGCACAGTCAATGTTTAAATCTTCATAGACGTGTAGAATGTAAATACGGTAACGATTCTTACTCTGAAAGTTCATTTTTACAAATTCGAAAGTCCAGGAAACAATTACGCACAATTTCAGAACACAAA
>JAHWFP010215658.1:0-34343 GCA_023313725.1 Lithobius niger
AAAATAATTTTTGTTTAAACTGGGCCATTAAAAGAAAACTAGCTTTATTCTCTCGCAAAACCAGTCTTAAATGACTAGGCAACAGCAATTTTTTTTCTTAACAGAGAATTTGAGAACTTTGTTAAAAGATTACCAAATAACATGACAGTGAACTTGGCAGGTGGGTCCTTGTCAACAGTGTCAAGAATTCCCAGCACACGCAAAAAACCCTACGTTAGTTTCTCAAAATAAACTCTGCTCAAACAACTAACCTCAGTAGCCTAATAAAAGATTGTGTTGCGACGATAAAATAATGACTGAAGAAGGGAGTCAGTTTTAAGCAAGGGAATAGGAAGGAGTCTAACTGTAAAAATTGGTTTTAGTTCAGCTCTTAACAGTCAAATTTTGACCGGCTTGAAACAAGCTTTTCAATAGTAACAATTTCAAGCTGCTAACTCATACCACTAGGCTGTTATATTGGCTAAAACTAAAAAAATACACTGAATACTACATGACAAATAACTTAAGCGAAAAGGTCACAAACATACGCAAGGAGGTAAAGCAACTTGATTGTTGCCACCGCACTAGAAATGATGCAAGCAATATTTTAATTGTCGACTGCAAAACATGGCGTGAGCTGACCGCGCTATCAGGTTTTGTTTCGAGCCCTGGTCAGTATTCTGTGTTAACGGTGCGATATGGAGATAGGCTAAGTGAAAACAAGGTGCTATGTTTACAGGCATTCAAAATTTATTGGAAACTGAAATTATTTAAAATTCAATTTAATTGCGGTCAGTTTGCATACTGACAAATAGGATGCTGGCATTTTCCAGGGAGTATGGCTATTTGTTCCTTCAAAACCATTTTTTTAGGTTTGTCCATGGTCTTCAGTTTTAGTTCTCTTTGTTTTTATCTGGTTGGGCTGTTGTGGGATGATGATACGTTGCAAAGCATTCACCTTCCAGTTTGGCACAACATACTAGGACCCCCTTTTGATGACAGTTACAGACTGAAAAGAATTCTTGACGACTTTGTTTCTGCATATATATGTGTGTAGTTTATTGAAATTGGCTCCCAGATGAATCGGTTTAACAGTCTACAAAGGAAGATTTCAACACTGGCATCGCTGATCTGGTATCTTGTTCATCTCTTCAACTGCTGAAACCCATTAGTGATTTTTGTTGTAGTCCCATGTCTAAAAAAAAAAAAAGGGAAAAATCAATTACAAATGTCCAGATCAAATTTTCCGACAAAAATAAAAAAAGAAACCAAATTATACAAATTATAATTTTTATATGGGGGGGGGGGGGGATGAGGCTTAATTTTTGGGCACCGTACCAGTAAGCTTGCTTGAAAAAACTTGTATTTATAAACTTGCCCATAAAGTAAACCCAACAAATTTGTTGCGTAGCCGTTAGTGTTGCACGGTATACGTTTTTGCAGGACGGTACGGTACGGTTCTGAAAACGGCGGCCTACAGTAACTTAGGAAATAATTTTGCGTATTATCCACTTAAACACAAAAGAATCAAATATGGCGCTTTACGTTTTATTTTTTTACTAATAGCGGGCCTTCGCTTTCTTCTTGATTGGACGTTATTATGGCATCGACAACACAAACACGTTGGGACACGCTTGTTACTGAAGAGCTGCTCCCCCCCCCACACCTCCTTCAGAAATGTGGGCACTTCATCTGCCTAGCAGTGTGATCAGATTTCACTCCCTCGTGCAAATTTCACACCTCCGTATCGGCGCCTATTGTGCGAATTTAGTTTAAACAATTGCTGCCATCAAAAAGAGAGTAAAGCTGGTTCATGAATGGTCGTCAGCATCATGGTAATACCGCTGCTACGGTAATACCGTGGTGCTAAAATAGGAACGATACTGATACCGTAATTTTTTTTTTTACCGTCAATACCGTGAGTACCGATTTACTCAACATTAATAGCCGTAATTTTTTTTCCGTCCTTAACTACACAAGAGCATTAATGTAACAGCTTTCGAACAGCTTTCAAGAATATCAGTAAAGAGACCTGGAGTGTATAAATTAGCATGTCATTTTTAAAAGTTAAGATGGCTTGTTTCTTAGTTTCTGCAAAAATCAAAATAATGCAGTGCTGGGGTTAATCTTGACTATAACATCACGAAACGACCAAAGGTGAAAAAGTAAGGTTGGTCAGGTTAAAAGTTAATAATGTCAACTCATTGATCTATTTGTGAATATCGTCAAATTTTCAACTCAGGACTTGAAGTTTCATCAGGCCAAAAAAAACACGCTCGACTACTCGGATCTTCTTCAATTTGCAGTGTTTGTTTGGTGTGAAATTTTTATTGTTTTATTACCCTTGTTATGATTGGGCTAGTTAGGTTTTGGTGCTGGGTTTTCTAGTGCAAGTCTGGATATAATTGTTTTTGCAATGTGCATTGTTAACATGGAGCACACCCAGCCCCATCATAAGATTGAACTGCTAAATAGCAGTTTGTGTTCAGAATTTTGTGTTTGAGGTGTTTGGTGTGCCCAATGTAGGTAGTAACCTAGGGCATTTTAGGCACGAGTAGTTCTTATCACCGAAGTGATTAATATAGTGGTAACCCCTAACAGAGTCCTATGTATCCTTCGGTATCACATTTGAATCCTAGGGGGGGGGGGAGGCGCGTGCATCTAGGGTCTATCGGTCGGCCCACGTACACCTAGGGTCTATGTTTTCCCCCTTGAACGGTATATATCCGCCTCTATCTCTGCCGCATTCGTCCGTCGCCCACCCGGGATAATTGTTTTCCCCCCAGCTGACTAGTACACTTCAGCACAGAGTAGAAACTACGTAAAAACTAGGAACGTGTTCTTGGTTGTTGAATCTCACCCTAGCTGAAAAAAAAAACAAAATGGAAAAGATTTTTATCTGTTGTTAGAGAAAGTCGTAGGACCAGGCGCACACGCTGTACCCCAGGACACCTGGTCTAACCCTTGGGGGAAATGGCGTCTATATGTTGTTATTTCAAGGATAAATGTCGTACCGTGAGTGACAGATCACGTATATCAGTTCGCAGCTGTAAGAATCACCTAAATAATCGTCAGCGTCGCACTAATACATGTGTAGAAAAAAAAAACACTACAGTACGACACTTAAACAACAAATAAGCAAGCAATACCACGGGCAGATATATAGTTCGCCAGTGATAATAGACAACGTAGATTAAATACTACCAAGAATTTATAGGGGTTTGGGTCAGAGTTTGGGTCACTAGATAATCCTATTCAAACGACCTGGATTCAATGAAAATAGTTCCGTTTGCGCTCCTGGAGGGCGACACCCGTTCTAACAGACGATTTCAACTCTCTTCCGGGCCGCAGGCTATTTAGTTAGCAGCTTTCTCACTCGAGGGCGCTGCTGTGCTACAGTTTTCTCACTCGAGGGCGCTGCTGTGCTACAGTTTTCTCACTCGAGGGCGCTGCTGTACTAAGCGCGCCACCACGTGGGTATTTGTCAGACTACGAAACCGAAAGAGAAATGGCGGCTCGAAAGAAACAACGTAATGTATGGTTAAAAGTTGAGGACCAACAAAAAATATTCGGTAATGTTAGAAACATGACGGCCGAAGTGTTAAAGTCTTCTTTTATTACTTCTGTAATAAAAGAAAAAGAAATTATACACTGTAGACCGGAAAGGGAGGCTGCCTGGTATAGATTTCTAGGTGATCACGGCCTTTGTTACGACATTATACGACAAGTTTTCGACGACGTGATTGATTTGGCGTTGCGTGTTGGCGCGGATTCCCCCGTCAACAATGACTCGCAGACAGTTTTCATTTGGGAATGGAATTTATACCTTGGCAGGATGACAAGAAAAAGGTAAGTTAACTAAAATAGTTTCTGAATGGGTGATGTACTTTTTGGTGGAAGCTTGTGCCTGATTAGGTATCGTTTTTTTTTTTTTTTTTTTGCAGCGTTGACGTCTTCCCTGGTGTCTGCGTTTGGGATGCCCAAGTGCTGACGACAACCGTAGCAAGTGCTGTACTCCGTGTGTTTGAACTAGCAGTACAAGCAGAAAAGGAAAAAGCCCCGGAAATTCGGGTCGCCGTCGACTCTGGTATACGACCGGAACACAGCGCTACGGCGTTGTGCTACGGTGGTGGGACCTTGGGCGAAATTATGCGATGGCAACGCAAACTAATGGTTGACCGTAAATTGAAGCCAGGAGCACGACACGATGCGTGGAAGATGGTTGACATCATTTGTAAGGTATGAAGTTTTCGTTGGTGTAAGATGGTTGACTCCATTTGGGCTTATGGGAAGAATATGTGTGTCTCCTCACCGATCAATTTCATGTTGCGCTAGAATTACGTAAAATGATCAGCTGAAAAACAGGCACAAGTCTACTTCACGCATATGGCCTAAATTTTAAGAAAAGAAAAAAAACTTACCTTAAATTGGCGGGAAAGGCATTACAAACTGATCCCAAGCCGCGGAAACGTGTTAAAACCATGTTTTAACTGATCCCTAGCCGAGGCAGACGACAGTGAAGCACCACAAGTTTGAAACGCCAAACCAGATAGGCGGGTTGTTGTCAGTTACGTGTGGTTTTGTTGTTATTGTCGGTTAGGTTATAGGTACCGGCTTCTGTTTGGCGTTTCACTTGTAAGGAACTGGTTGGGGTTTGTCGTTTCATAGTGGGCAGTTAATTCATGCTTCCCTGTGTGGCGTCGGCTAGCGCGTGCCGGCTAAGAATACGACACTCGTAACTCGGCCAGCGCTTCAAAAATGGTCCCTCATTTCAGCAAAGCGTCGGGGTGATGACGTAACACCTCACTTTATTCGCCAGATGTCACTAGCAGAGTGAAATTGAAACGTCGAAAAAAAGCTAAATAAATAAGAAATTAGAAGTAAAGCGTTAAATTATCAAAAAGTCAGCCTTTATGATTGGCGTTATTGGAACACACTAGTCTGAGAAAGAAAAAAAAACAACTTTCACAACTCGGACTCTCACGATTAACGTAGCTTGTTCGATTTGTTCTGTAAAACATGCTCGCGATCCCACTGTGCATGCCTGCGTATTTATTATGGCCAACTTTCTAATTATACCACGCTCCTCGTGGGCGATCCTCTGCGCCTACTGGCGAATCAAGTGCGAAACGTGACTCAGCAAAAAAAAAGAGGCCTAACTGTGCCGCGTAGTGTCTTATCTGTGCGCGGTAGTGTTCTTTAATCTGTGGTGCCGGCAACATGGATGACGTCACGCCGAACTCCAGAAGTGCCAACTTTGACCCTTCACCATGCCCAAACGGTGCCTTTGCCCCAAAAATGGAAGAGGAAAACGGTATTCAGCATGTAATTCTTAGTTCATTAAAAAAAAAATTAAAATCGGACGACAGACACTTATTCTTCCCATGTTCCAGGCCTAATAATTTTAGAATTTAACACTAATTGAAAGCCTTAGCGATTAAAAAAAAACCAACAATTGTGAAAACTAGTCTAATATATATACTTTTTTAATAATATAAAAAGCAATAGATTGGTGTACACCTATTTGACGGCTTGATGAAGTAGCAAAAAAGATGCAACAATGACAGAAGGTTGAAGGAAATTTGTTCTAATTAAAAAAATAATTTTTCCAGATCAGGATGACCAAAGCTGAAAAAAAAGATGTCCTGCCATCACACCTCAAAAAGCGGGATCGTGGCGGAATGTATTTTCCAAAAAAATGCTTTTTGTCAGCACTACAGCACGTTTTGGATGGTGTTCGTGCTGCTGCAAGTGGCCCAGATATTCAGAAGTATGGCGCCAACATAGCAAAGGTAGTATTACAGTTTTGCATACAATTTGTAAATGTGGTATTTTAATCGTTTATCAATCTTAACATAGACTATTTGCAGTTTCGTTGCTTTCTTAAAAGGTAAAATTTTAATATTTGTCTGTACAATACTTAAGGTAATTAAGCAACCTTAACTCTGTGGGTGGCAGTATGAATGCCAGAAGTGCATTTAAAAGTACCCTCAAACAGCAGGTCTAGCTCGTGTCTGGACACTTTGGCATTTTGTCGTGATCTCACTTTAACCCACGGCACCAGAAGGCAATGACGACAATTTTGATAGTTAATTACAATGGAAAATTGTTGTGATATTTTACATGCCACAGATGACATGAACACGAGACATAACACGACCCTTTCTATGAAAATGCCAACTGGTGGCCAATTCTGGTTTGAACCAGGGACCTGTTGTACATAACAGGCTTCCTGTCCCATGCACACCATGTCCCTTACCACTCTGTTGTGTGTTGCAAGCATCTTCATCTACCGTCACAATGTTGGACGGACATCGAAGGCCACGGAACGCGCAATTCAAATGTATACAACTGGACTGATATGAGCCAAAGCACCAGAAAAATCTCAAAATATCGCCTGTGTAAGACAGTTGGCTTGGGAGACGTGTTATATTCTCCTGCACACAAAATTTAGAAAATGTGGGAAATTTGGACTAATATCCTTGTTGCGAGATTATGTGTACTGTATTTGTTTTTGTGTTACAAGCTTCAGCTTTCCCACTAGAGAGCTTGCAGCGCTACTCCAGACTCGTGAAGTACTTTTTCTCACTGCATTACTGCCTGTGTGTGTGACATTAAAATACTTGGCAAAACGATGGAAAAGAATGGTTTTCATCAGACAATTTTACATTCTGGATGCCAGACACTTGAGTGCCTGTATGCCAACAGGACTCATTTATTTCCATCATTGTGCAGGCCTCGCCATTAAGTGGTCAACACCATGATTTATTTAATGCATTTTCACGATATTTTTTTTAATATTCAAGTTACATTTTATTGGTGTTTGTGAAGCTGATGTGAAACGCCTTTTTAGTTTACCACTAAAATGTCGGTTCAGAAAACTTAACGAACAATTTCAGGTAACAGCAATCCTCACCAGATTCTTGCGAATTTTCAACAAACAGTATTCGTCTGTCTTCATTAGGCAATAGTAGTTTTGAGAGCTTTGTAACTTCATTTTTTTGGACATCGCTATTCGAAAGTAGTGCCTTTTTCGAATAGCGATGTCCAAAAAGATGTAGTTACAAGCTCTAAAAAACTATTATTACCTAATGAAGATAGACGAATACTATCTGTTGAAAATTCGCAAGGATTTGGTGAGGATTCCTTTTGTCTGAAATTGTGCGTTAAGTTTTATGAACTGACATTTTATCGATATGAGCTTTTAGAGTAAAAACCGTTACGGTATTTTTAGTTTACCAGATGAAATATTTAGGGTTTGTACACCAGCTTCAGTTAGGTTCTTTTCCAGGCCTGGAAAAGGAGTTCGGACAGACCCTAAATTTTATTTTGGTAATGCCTGGGATTTAATCGCGTCATAATTTTGAAGGAATACTATTATGAACTGTAACTGTTGTTACGAAATAGGTGGACTGTAAGCAAGTGGAATGTTATTCTTAGAGTAAAAACTAAGAAACAGCCTGAAGAAAACAAATGTTGTGTGATAGTGATAGGTTTGTCGAAAATTATCAAAACGTGATTTAGAGTATTTAGTTTAACTTTGAATTCTATTTTTTTTTTTTTTTTGTGACAGGTGGCATGCGTTCAATTGCTATACGACAACACGACGTTGGCAAAATTCAGAACGGCGCTGGAATTTGTGTACGGACTAAGGAATGAAATAGTGCCAGATTGTGCTGATGGTTTGTTAAAAATTTGGATCCGAAAGTTGGTCCATGCAAGATTCAACGAGAGTTTGCAAGGATATAAAATGGTAATTCTATTAACTAGCCTAGTTAAGTGTAAGGTGCTGCACTTGCAGTTTGACTTAACTTGTTGTTGAAATGCCAAATGTTGCCCTGCAATTTGTAGTAGTTTCTCGTAAACTTTTAAGGGGAAGAATAGCCTACATGAAAAATTAAATTTTTAAAAACAAATCACATGCAACTGAAATTTCAGGTGTAGGCCTGATACTATGCTAACGGTTGCAAAGTTATTATTTGAAACCAAACACCCCCCCACCCCAAAAAAAATATCGAGAATACATTGTGATGTCATAAGAACGAGAATTGCAGCTAAACTACAACTCTTATAAACTTCTACTAGGCCTAGACCACTCAGACGGTCAAAGAGCCGCTATTCTCGCTCGTCACTGGGTGACTCACGATGATATCGCGGCAAACAGCCTTGGATCGTGGTATAGTTTGGCTTATTTTATTGCATGTCAATAGAGTGAGATAGTTTTTATAATTACAGTACTTGGCAGCGTTTTTGGCATAATTTATATTATTTTATTAAAAAAGGCTATCAGAATTTAGGGGCCCCCGCCCGGCGCGGGAAAGAGGGAGTTGGTTTTCAATGAATGAAAACTATCTCGCTCCATGTTGAAATGTTCAGAGTTCACGTAAAAACTTGAAGCGATGCAGTAGCAGTACTAAAATAACAAAATACTATAAAATTTATAATGCTGTAAAACACTCCAGAGACTTAACAAGTAGCACGTTTGGCAAATTTTTGATGAACACAAACTTGAAAAGTCATTTGTGTTTGTCTTCTGGCTTTCATCAAGCTGTCAGTTCCTCATCACTACCACCATCGTGTTTTCCTGCAATGGTGTGAGCAACTGACTGCTTGAAGAAACCCAGCAGACAACGAGTGCAAGTGACTTCAAGTTTCTGTTCATAACACGTACAAAATTCTGAGTTTGTGAATTGTTTTGCACATACAGCATAAAAATTATCTGTGGTTTCAACTTGAAACAAATTTTCTCTTCTCTGGTTGTCTAAAATATTCCATGTTTGTACTGAAGATCTGTTCGTTTTGGCTCTGTACTCTCAATAGCCTGTGGGCCTATTTGTGAACCCATGTTTTTATGAAAATAACCTTTATAATTAACCTTAAAAAAAAAGGACGTCGTTTCTGTAAAAAAAAAAAATTCGATCAGGTAGGCAGTTTTTTTTCCAATTTAACTTTTCAACACATTATTAGTAATTTTTTAACAATTCTTCGCCTTAAACCAAAGGCATTCTGTACGTCGGAAATTGGGGGAGGGGCTATGAAAAGCTTGATTAGTAACGGGTAAATACCTTAAATAAACTTGCATAATTATAATAACAGATAACCTAAATGAACTTGGGAGTGTTTTTCTTTGTCACGAGTTGCTAATAAGGCAATTACATTTGTAACTTTATTATTACAGTTAGAATCAAAAGAAACAAAGCGCCTACATTCAAAAGGTGGCCATACCCTACGTGACGAACTCTACCAAGCAGCAACTTCGGCCTGGAAACGTAAGTCTTGCCGGGGAAAACGGACCACCAAGTCAAGAAAAACAGTTAAGAAAATCCCTCTCAAACCCAGAAAACGCCAAGGGACCCATGGCATTCTTTCGTCACAGAACTTTCAAATATCCCCAATTACTGCCTTTAACACCGAGCAGCTCTCACCGGCTACAGCTTTTAGTTTGCACCGGCTGTCGCCAACTGCAGCCATTAGTGTGCAGCCAACACCACTGGCAGTAGCCATTGACGCACAACCCTCTTCGACTGTTGTCAACATGCCTATTTCTCAAGTTGCTTCAACCTCAAGTAATCAGGTGTCACGAAGCAAGCGACTTGTCAAACCTCGACGGATGCTTGATCTGTAATGTTTTTTTTCGTTCTCAGCATTTTCGAAAGGAAAAAAAAAACATCTTGTAAATAAAGCATCTTGTAAATTATCCTGACCAACGACCTTTCCTTTATTAATGATTTAAAGTGACACTATCACCGATTGAAAGTGCTATCTTATCTTGTACTTGCTTGCATTAGGCTAATGAGAGCACAACGCCATTTCTTTTAACGAAAAAAAACAAGCCACGACCTCCGTAATTATTGAGTTAAAATTTGCACATCTGTGTGCACTTGGGAGCACGCTGTCAAGGTTGATTTCACGCACTAGATGGCGCCATGGTATGTCGTACGATTTGAAATCTGCGATAGTGCCACTTTTACTAAATTTATAGAAAAACTGAATTGCATAGTGTATTTGTCGATCAGTGTTGCAAGCTACATCTTTTTTAATTTTACTCGTTCATTAACTATTTGGAAGGAGCTTGACCAAATTAGCAGTCGTGCTCATGCTGCAATGTGGTGAAGTCTGTCGTACTCTGCACCGCATATGCCTCGACAAACACTACCAGTAAGGCTGGCTCTAACGGTTAACATTTTCAATAAGTTTTTCCCCCTACTTTCGACATTGGATTGGTCAGTGTCCTGTTAAATTACTGGGTCCAAAGTTCATACAGACACCAATACATTATGGAGGCACCGAATTTTCTGGCAGAAAATTTTTGACCGAATGACTACAGGGCGGTCTGTAAAAAACTGCTGACATACAATTTTCTAAGTCCAACTTTTCTAGTTAGCACCCCATTTTCATTCATTTGATTTGGAGAGGTGGAAAATAATAAAATATAAACTCTTTGGTAGGCCTATTGCTTTTTTGTAAGCCCGATCCAGATTACCAATATTCGTAGGGATCAGGTAATAAACCAAACCTGAAGCATTTTCGCTTCTCGTTGACCTACGTTTGAATGCATCATGTCGACTTTTTTCCCCTAGTTTTCCTATTGTCTAAACCCTAAGTTGCTATTCTTCTTATTTAGAAGTTACAAGGCAAAATGTTAAAAATTTACAAAAATTCCGTTTGTAGTGAAAATTCAACACTAATAGACTTGTTTTTAACTAACTGCTAATCAAAATTTTGAATCTGCAATACAAATTTCATTTTGGTTGAAATCCAGTGACTAACGTGAAGGATGTTATGAGTGTGCATGTGCATTTTAACGGGAACGCTTCCAACAGTAGTTGCACATGTCAAACTGGTAGCGTCATGAGGTGTTCGTTACCTCCACCATGAAGTAAACACACAAGCCGGAATATTGTTTAATGGTGCGATAATAGCAACTTTTCACAGATAACTGTCCCTGGTTAACACTCATGATAGTGTTCACCATCGCAGCACCAAATGTGAAAGGTTTTACTCAAAACCTGCAAATTTTCATTGATTAATAAGGCATTTATTCTTAAAATCAAGCTGCTCATCCAGAAATTCCAGGCGGATTGTTTCGCCTCGTCAGTATAGAATACTATGGATGAGAGCATGCCGTAGGCATCTTGGTGTGGTAAATTAAGATCAACTGAACTGGCTTCAACTGGTAATTTTTAAATTACACATAGTCAACTGCTCACTCTGCAAGCCTGGCATCATAACTTCATCTGGATAGCAACTGCACATTTTCCCCAATTTTTTTAAAATTAAAAATGGGACAAGAAAGTAGTAGCAAAGCAACTGGAATTTGCGAGACCACAGGGTTTATTCTAAAAACCAAATTTTAAAAATGGAAAAAACGGTTCTAAAAAAAACAGTTCCGTTTTTAGAATGAACTGGGTTTTTTAAAACCTTTTTTTTATTTTTAGAATTTCGTTTTTACAATGAACCGTGTGGTCTCGCAAATTCCACTTATCTACTACCTTCTTGCCCCATTTTTTAAATTAAAAAAAATCCCCGACTATCACAGAGTTTTTGCCAATTTTCCATTTTTTCCCTGACTTTCCAGATCGGTATGAACCCTGGACTGGATAGCCGACTCGAATCCAACTGTGAAGTGGGACTATATAAATTTAAGATCGTTGGTGTGTTACGTGCAAGTCTCTTACACAACAATTAGCACCGATTGCTGAATATTCACAGAATTTAAGTATAATCTTTGATTTTTGGTGCTGCGAGTATTCTGATTTTCATCAACACGCAGTCTTCTGTTCGCTGATGGTTACCAGTTAGAATTTGAAAGTGGTTTTAAATTTTAAGGACCTTACCAGGTCTATTTCTGCATTTTTATTTGGTTGCAAACTTTCCCTATTTGTTTTTCTTTTACAAAATTTTGTTCAGGGAAAAAATTGTTGGTTCTCTTCTTGGGCCCTTCTTACCAGTGGTGACCATGCTCTTGCATTTATTTTTTATTTCTGTTTAAAACTAACTTAGACTATGGTAGTAAATATGTACAGTAAAACCTCTTTAACTCTGACTCCAGAGAGACTAGCATTGCAGTTTGAGTTAAACGGAAACTCGCTAAAACGAAAGACAAGCTGATAGCTTGGGGAGTACGTGTTTCCTAAGTGCAGATTGGTTTAATATGTGAATTGTACTAACTTTATCTGTTGTAAAATCAGCAGAAATACTTTTTCGGGTACAAAAGCACGAGTAGTAAAATTACCATCAGGAGTTTGAGTTAGCCGATAATTGTTGGAGATAACGAGGTTGATTTTATATTGGGCCAACCAAATTTCACAAAATTGTTTGTTTACGAGGTTTTACTTATGTACAAGAAAGCTCACCTGGTGTAGTAATCGACTTAAAATTTAGCTAAAAAAATAACCAGCAAGGGTCAGAGAACCAACTAACTTTTTTTTTTTGTTCCCACTGGTTTAACATTTCAGCATTGCACCTTACACAAATTATCACAGAAAATTTCATATCACAATTTTGTTCAAACATAGTGAAAGACACCACTGTAGTCAAAATCCAGTTTTATTGGGTAATAACTAAAATATTTGTATAAGCATCCTGGACATCAAGGTGCTAAGGGACGAGTAAGAACTCGGTTTAGTTGTGATGCAACACACAGAAAATTACAGGGCTTCCAGCAAAATTTCGGGGAAACGTTTAAACGGTAAATTAGGTTCGTTTAGTAAACGTTTAGGCAAATAACCGGTTTTTCCCAACCCTAGAGAGGAGATGTCACTGACACTTTCTCTTATAACGTGCTTTTGTAACATAGACTTCTTGGTTACATGTTTATTTGATAGTACTGGCTTTAGTGACTACAGCTAGAGATGCACCGATGTCGATGTCCGACATCTTGTTAGCCAATGTTTAACCCTTTTACGCCTACGCCATTTTTTCAATTCTCGCGTAAGAAAGCCTATGGTTGCAACATGGCTGCCATGAACAAGTTGCATGCCGCACGAAAGTTAATTGTAATAAAAAAAAAAACTAGGCGGTCTAGGAGTATAAAAATTCACAGATATAACAATTAAATTGTAAATTATTGACCAGAAATATAATAATTGGTACCATCGTCCTACGTTTTCATTATTAAAAAAAAATCCTGAAGTTCGACTACGTGAACAGCGCTAACGAAAATTTCAACTTAAAGTACTCATAATGACAACATCCACAGGATATTCTTCCGTCACAAAGAGTGTTATTACTTCCGAAATCATTATTTTATGTTTTATTACCGTAAAAATAGTTTAAAGTTGCTTTATTTATTTGAGATTCACGATCGATTACAGCACACTACCGAATCGTTGCCGGCTATCCGTAATGCGACGCGCTCCAGCTAGCACCAATGGCTGCGACCTTGACTCGCTTCACATGACGTCACTAGTGAACAGCCTAAGAGTCACGTGCCGCGAACAAGCCAATCAGCACTCACGAGACCGAAGCGTTTGAACAACGGAAATTGAAACAGTACATTTCATTGGAGGAAAACAGGCAGTGATGTTTGAGTTGATGACATCATTTTTCGCAGGCCTGAAAATTGGGAATACACTCTCGAACGCGACCAAGAAGGTGGCTGTACGTTGCATTGTTCCGGAGATACAATCGTTTGAATCAAGGGCTATTTTCAGCAAATAACGTAATTTCACGTCCATTTTGGCTACGATGCCAACTATAACATCGACTTAAAGTAAGGCCGGAAAAAAAATTGTTCGGTTCTCGGGCGCGGGTCAATCGCTTTTTATTTCATTCGTCTTACGTCGTTACCCGTGGAGTGAGGCACTAACGAAATATTTATTCTTGCAAAAATTATTGGACACAATTATTTCAAACACACGCACGCAACAGATATTCATTAAAATGCACGGAAAAAAGCGGACAAATGGCTTTAATAGTTTCGGAGACCGTTGTTTTTTTAATTACGGGCGGTAATGAAAATCGAAAATCTCCGTGTTGACAAAAACGCGTCCGAAAGTCGGCGTTAGTTAGGCTAAAAATCGTTGCTCCCACCTGAAAAGCGATAGTGTGAAGGTTCATAGGCTCCTTTTCCATTTTAGTTTTGCATCGTGACTGCTGATTTAATTTTTTAATGCTGTGAAACATCATCTTTCTTGTGATTTGCAATGACGAACTAAAACACTTGTCAAGCGCTCACGTGAAGTCCGAAGCGATCGGCGGCGTCCCTGTTGAAATCCCGCATCAGCCAATGAGAGCACGCAAAATCGGTCACGTGGTGCCAACCAGCCAATAATGGAACGCGATTTTCAAATGCCTTGGAAAGTTAGCCTGAAACGGCCAGAAATGGCCTACTACAATTCACCTGATTGGCCAATACCAAATGGCCATTGAGAACATGTGTTGAGAGGCCTAGATTCAGGGGAATTTCAGCTTTCCAACTAATACAAGATGGCAGCGCCCAGTCAAATAATTCGACCGCTACCACTGATCAAAAATGACCAATTTTCTGCTTTTTAACTTAAGAAAAAAGAATGAGAAAGGCATTTTTGCAGTTTTTAGTGAGTCTACACTCAACTAAAGTGCTTTTAATAAAATTGTAGATATTGGTAACTACGTTTTTTTTTTTTTTTTTTTTTTTACAGAAATCGATGCACATCATGTCAGGAATTTCAGCGTTTCGCATTTCGATATTTTGGCGGAAAATTGCGTTTTCGAAAAGCTTCGACGTATATATACGTCGTTACAGTGCTTGGGATGATTTTTTGGGGACGTATATATACATTCATACTGCTTAAAAGGTTAAAGAAAAATGTGGAGCATTTTCATAGCATTTTGAAAATAAATAATAAAATAAAAAGCCGGGTGGCCTGGTCCTTTTTCGACCTTCGAAATGCCCGAGAACCAAACTTATTTTTTTCCCCGGCCTAATAAAAAGATATTGCATTAAATAAACCGAAAATATACGTTCCAATATACCTAATTCAATCGGAGTAACGCCTCCGATGTACGCAACAGGGTGTAGAACTCGGCTGAACTGGGCGAACGATATATCGTTGTTTAGTCTTTTTTGCAGCGGAATTGCAATGGCGATATATTGTCGCTTAGGCCTAAAAGGGTCTAAATTGAAGAGGATTTCAGAAATAAAATTAACCATTTCTGTAGGCCTAAAATTTAGCACCCAGAAATTAATTATAAGCACACCTGTCACAAAATGATTTAATAAAATTATGGATTTCCGATGTTTTAACATCTTCTGCTTAAAAAGGCCGATTTCCGTTGTCAACATTGGTGCATCTCTAACTACAGCCAGTATTTTATTGGCCCCAAAGTTTCTTCTTCAGGAATCTACTTGGCTGCTGCAGGTGGTGTGACTTTCTTTTTCCGAACTTGTTTCAATTCCTCATTGGCTACTGCTAATGGCGCCAGCCTGTAGTCACGGGAAGCTCTTGGACCATGAACATCGGATTTCAGCAGGAGGTTTCTTCTCGCTTGAGAGTAATTTGCGCCACTGAGCTTCCCTGCGGTGGAGAACTTCATCTGTGAAAATAATGTTTCGACAGAACTACCATTAACTTTAACTGGGTAAAAAAAATCCCCAGAACAATGAATGGCAAATTCTTCCCGCAAGCCGATGAAACCGTAGGCGGCAATCCGCATTAAATCCCAAGTCTGGAAAAATGAATGGAGAAATAATATTACAATATTGCAGCACACATAATGCAAAAAACATTATAGTTTAACCCTTTGAGTTCTAAACCCGAGAAAATCTCGGGCCAAACACAAGCACAGGTTGAAGTATTAAAAACAGAGTCCTTACTACGCGCGAGATGGCCAACAATGCAGGAATGACAACAATACTAGGTTCCCTTAACAAGCCGACTCTAGAGACGGCCGTGGCCGAGTTGGTAGAGGCGTGTGCCTCACGTTTAACAGCTCCTTCAGGTTGCTAGTTCGAGCCCCGTCCAGGTTAACCCTACTTTTTTGGAGATATAAAAAAACGCAGCTCTCAAAGGGTTAAAAAGCGAACATTAAATCCCAAAATTCTTATCTGAAAATCCAGTTTTTATTCTGACAAAGTTGCTGCAAGACTAACTAGCCTATATAATAATTTAACCAAACCATGTTGAATTGTATGTAGCAAGCGAGGAGGCCAACGGACAGACAGTTATTTCAATTTTATTTGTACCATGACCCGTGTATTAAAGGCCCACCCCTTAAATTTTCTTTTTTTCTGCAGCAAAATTAACTAAAGGCTATATGCGGTGAATAAAGATAGTAGTGCATGCGATGCTTTCTGACCCCAGGGGTAATAGTGGACCCTTTCCCTCATACACTGGTATAAAATCGCAGAGAGCACGAGTAATGCATCTTTTACCTTTCAATATGTCTCCAAGTGGTGACTCAAAAGAGGGGTATACGTAATTAAGATTTTCGTGGGCATACAAAAATACACAAATTTTTTCTTTTTGTTACCGTAGTAAGTTAATACCGTACATATTTTTTTTTTTTTGTAAACCATTGTAATTACCTGCCAAGAGATGAACAACTTCTGTTTAGCACTTGCAGGCTTGTAGTTCGGATCAGCATCTACAGAAAAAAGGAAAACGGACATTATCATAGGTATAAAAATAACTCCTTCATATTATTATTTTGAAATTCAAAAGCCATTGGACTATTTTACACTGTGACACAGGTAACAATTCGACAAGGGGAACTAATGTCCTTAATGCAAAAAAAAATACCCATCAATTTTGGCAAATAAAGGGGTTGCCTCTGAGAAACTGCTTAGGGTTAACAGCACGCCTAAGATGGACACCAATCGCTGTGTGTTATCATGGACTCCACCTGCAGCCGGTGTAGCCCATCTGAGTGCGTGTTTTGGGTGTAGCGCAGTCCAGTTCCTACTGCAGTTGGAATGGACAAAGTACCCAAAGTAGGGCTGGTACTTTCCGGTTTTTTAGATATCCGTTTAACCGGTTTTTTTTCCGGTCGGTTACACGAAAACCGTTTTTACGTTTTCAAGAAAAAAAAAGCCAAAAAATTTCACACCTGCGTAATATATTCTTAAAAAACAAGCTGGTAAAAATATGATTTAGGCCTTGGTAAAACAAGCACAATTATTGACTACATGTTGCATTTTGGGATTTAAACTAGAAGAAAGTTGAAGTTGATAAATTTAAGTATTTACTTTATCAAGACTTTATGTAGCTTTAAAATTTCTACAAGATGGCTTAGGCCTATATATTTACGACAACGTAAGCCAAAAACAAAACAAAATGTAACGCAACGTTTTCGTTATTAATGTGCCATTCATTTCAAATAATGAGCCAGACAAATTAGCATGTTTGCGTTTTCGAATAGCAACGCATTTCGTTTACGTGGGATGACGCCGCTTCCCCGCCGCTCGCGCTACGTATAGAAGAGTCCACTTCTCCACGACGCGGGGAGGGCAGATGCTGGCCAGCTTGTATTTAACTGCCTCGTGTACGCGCTGACGATCAGCAGTTTGCAGCTTCGATGGGACAACAAGCCCACGCGGATTATTTGTTAATAAGCTGCTCCCTATCCACCCCGGTTTTTTTACTTTCACTGATTTTGAGTGTTTGGATTAGTAGGCCTAAATGATGCCACTTGGGTATTTTTTGGCTCGTTCGCCACGGGTTTTGAATGGTGCCCGCATCAAACGTTTTTCGGATATGGGTTTTATAATCCGTGTAACCGAACGTGGAACGGTTTCCGGTTAACCGTGTAACCGATCCCAGCCCTAACCCAAAGTGACGAGTAACCGAGCGCCCACATAAACGGATTAAGGAAATGATACCCCCAGGAATGTTACCAACTTTTCAAAATTTTTCACATTTTAAAATCTTGTTTTTCTACATTTTTCACGCAGCCAAATTAACAAATTTTCATACCTTTTTTTATGGTAGCCTATAAATGCCGAATTACAATTGCAGTTGAGTTTTTCCCAGGAGTTTAAAATAGTGTTCAATTTTTCTCGCTTTGTAATGCTGCGCGGCTTCCAAATTAGTTAACTGCTCATTAGCATTTGCAACAGACTCTTTTGCGCTTTGAATCATGGTGTTTGCTGACTCAATTTGAACAATGTCCATTGAGGACAGTGGGGTATTAGGGGAGACATGCAGCGAGAAGGCAACCGGAAGTGACGTAATTTTTGCATTAATTAGGTGAAATTGGATGCAAATGAGTTGGTTAAAACATGCCGCGGACAATAAAGGGTATCCCAAACTGTAACACAGTGAGGAGGATTCTGCGAGTAGCAAACGTCTTCCACAATAGGTGTTCACTCGCAGTAACACCAGTACATTACTGTATCATATCTTACCATATTCCAAGATGACCCAATACCTACAGTATTAATGAGTACACCGAGCTTCTCGTACTCTCCTTTCGAAATGGTGGAAACTATAAACTTGCAGCCCATATGTTCCAGGTTTACCACCTATGCAGACCAGAGTCAAGTCACACTACGGTAATGAGACTAGTCGAACCCAGGTCTTTCCTCTGGTTGTAGTACAGGCCTACAAGGTTCAGGACTTCTGAGACATACTGTATTAGGTCTAGGAAGAACTACCGCTACATAGTAAAAATAAGCTGGACCTTTTTACTAATTACTGTAAATCGCCTATTAAACGCCCTGGCTTATCTAACACCCCCCCCCCCAATACCTTAGGGTCAGAAATCGTGTAGGAGATTTGCTGATGATATGAAAAATGATAATTATTAAAAATTTAAAACTGACTAATCAGTCAACAGGGCTACGCAGGGCCAGTTCTTCGCTCCCATTTCCAGGTTAATACCCAGGCATATATGCGCGGTCACCCGCTGAAACTCCCTGTTAATTACCATCGCCACGAGTGGGCGCGTCACACCTTTTGTGCCCGTATTATTCCCATTTGGAACGCCCACCGAAGAACGTTGTACTTGCCTCAAGCACCAATGCCTTCAAAACTGCATTTGATAAGCACTTCGCTGAAGCACCTGAACTTGTACACTTCTTTGAAAAGGCCTGCAGTCAATCGTACTTTAGGATTTTTCCCCTCCCTTTTGTGATTGTTGTTGTTGACAGTATGTGTTTTGCATATTTGTATTGTATTGCATTTTGTAATGCCCGGAAGGGGTGGTTGTTAAGTTAAGTCTTTGATTTTTCGAACACCGTACAAAATCGGAATATGTTTTCAGTAAAAACAGAAACATCCCTATACGGTAAGTAGAGCGCAAAAATGGGACTACTTAACGATTATGAAAAGAGGTCCCCAATTGTAGATGGCAATTATTGATCTGCTTATTCATAACTTATTAGATTTTTTTTTTAAATAAGCACAACAAGATTAAATTTTTTTTAAAGTAGTAATAAAAGGCAACAATAACATTGAGGTTGATAGTTTTTTTGTATTTTTTGGGGGGTGGACCATCCAGTACGCACAGCCAAACTTAAACTTATCATTCTAACATTAACTTTCTACAAATCACCATACAGTACCTAATATGCCTTGTAGCCAGTCATAGAAGTGGGCCATTCCAGTTCTGATATTTTCAATGATAGGACTGTCCCCTTCTTGCAGTTTATCTTTTGACAGGAGGCCTAAGTCAAAAATCTTCTGAACCGACGAAAGATAATCAACGACAGCCTGAACATTTTCTGCATCTTGTGGTGGCGGGCCGATAACGGGGTCAATATGAGCATTCAGTTCAGAGATTACATGTTCTTGCTAAGGGTGAAAGAATAAAAAATTAATAATGTAACGATGTCGAGCCAATCTGTCAAAAAACAGCTGCTCCAATGGTGTACTAGTTTGAAGTCACCAAAAATATGATCAAATTCAAAAAATAAATGTCTATATGGTGTTATTTACGGTCTCCTATCTTCTTCAGGCCTCCTGTAGGTGTTTGCTTGTGCTCATGCTTTTAAAAACTAGTGGAAAACATTGCCTTTCTATTCTTCAAGTGACACCTGTTTAGCACTCTTGTTAGTTCCATTTTCTCTAGAGGTGCTTTCTTAACTATTCGCTAATGAGGACTTAGACGATAGGGTTTTACGGACCCCTGTAGTTGGACGAGAGGTTTTCCGATAACCAAATATTGTGAAACTGCAAGTTATTGTCTGGCTAACGGAAAACCTTTCGTGAATATACAGGGGCCGTCAAACCCTAACACCCAGTTCCTTAGATGTTCAGAGCACATCTCTCGAGCAAGTGGAACAAAGTGCAAAACTGGCATCACTAGATGAATACAGAAGGCAACATTTTCTGCTCGATTTTAAAAGCATGCGCACAAGCACAACGCAAGACAGAAGCAAGCACTTATAAGGAGGCCTGAAGCAGATAGACGAGATCATAAATTTCACCATACGAGCGAGTAAGCCTATTGAAAATTTCCTAATACCGAGTGTATTTATTTTTTAAATTTGAGCTTACCCTTGGCAATTTCTTGCTTTCTAACATTCTACTAGCTTATCCATAATTTTCCTAGCTAATTCCACAATGTCTGATCGGCAGAGGGCAACTTTAGTAAATGCATCCCGCACTAGTTACAACCCATTATCACGCCATCGGGTACCATGACCATGTTTAAATAAGTGGCAGACTTACTTTTGACATGAACGCTCTTCTTCGTACTGTGATTTAATTTATGACATGTTGTAAAGGAAAGTGTTCTGTTGGTACAAGTATTTTCCCTCATTACTGAAAAGGTATATGTGGAATTAATTTAAAAACGGGGCTTTCCGGAATTTCATTACGTTTATAAAATAAAATTTGGTAAAGGATCTTCCCGGATCATTGACTTTCATTATAGCAAGAATTATGGTTTAAAACTGTGGCAGGAATGCTAATACAGGGTTCCCACCAAAATACTGAAATCAATTTCCCCAAGTTTTCCAGTTTATTTACCGTAATTTTAGGAAGGATTTTTTTTTCACACATTTTACAAGTTTTGTGTTCAAAAGGCTGAAGCTTTTAGATGGTAAATACATTTTTTTTTTAAATATTAATTTTAACCCAGAGTTTTCGGTTTTTTTTTTGTAAAAAATCAGAATTCCCCCAGTTTCAAACGAAGTTTAAATTCCCTGAGTTTTCCAGGTTGGTGGGAACCCTGTAATAAAAGCACGCACATTTCTGGTAGATATCTTTAAGGGCAACGAAAAAAATATTACTTGTCAGGCCCTTTGTTGGGAGGCCCAAATAGCATGCTGTTCAAAATCTGTATAGCAGTTTTACGATTAACATTTGATTGTTTTGGGTCTCAAGCAATTAATTCACAGTGAAGCACACAATGAGTAATTAAATACCGGTGACAATTTTAGATCTTAAACTGCACTGTAGTCAACTGCACTGTAGTCTAAAAAAAAAGGGCTATTAAATTACAAAGCAAAAAAAAGCTAAGTAATTTTTTTTAACCTCCTAATAGTTTTGTGTTAACAACAATAAAAAAAATTATGTGTCCATTCAAAGCAGCAGAGTGTGCTAATTAAGGCTGTACCGAACGAGAATTTGTCAACCGAACCGAACAAACCTAAATAAGCCAAACACCGAACACTTCCGAACCGAACAAAAATGTACCAAGCCAATCTATTTTAAACTAAAATGTAAAAGAACTCAGTTCACAAAGATTCATCAAAGCACAAGTTTCTTAACAAATGTAGGTAGACATGGACTTGTAAGTCCATAGATGTTGAAACTCTGTTTAAACATAAAAAAAATCTCCACTACTTTTACATTTTCCTTTATAACTTCTGAACCGTTAGAGCTAGGAACTTGTGGGTTGGACCAATAGAAAGCTGGCGAAAAAACCTTCAAAATGGTGTATTCAAACATCGAAATCGGTCGATTAGAAGTGAAAATATGTTCGGTTTGGTATTTTGCGTTTCTAAGACCGAACACCGAACCGGACCGAACACCCTCTGTTCGGCCACGTTCGGTTCGGTTTGTTCGGTTCGGTACAGCCTTAGTGCTAATTGAATACTATACGTACAATCATGATGCGAGCTGGTTTCACATTTAGTTTTGTCCAAGAATCTCTGACAATGTATGCCTTTTGTAATTTCGGCACCATCCTTGATTGGTTATTTTTGGCTCTGCTGAGTTCACGGGAATACATGTCCTGTAAAATTAAGACAAAAAAAAATAAGAAAATAGTAAATCCGAATGCCAGCTTTTTTTGAAAAGCAGAATAAGTAGTTATCATGAACACTTACAACTAGCACGAAATGTGGGAATTAGAGGTGCAGCAAATATTTGTAATAACCGGCAAAAATTAAAGTATTCGATGTTTCTATCGAACATAAGAGTTGGGCCAAAAGACAACGTTCAGTACTTGGCCAAATTGTGTTAAGGCGTGTTGCTATTCCTAAATAACAAGTCATTTTTCAGTAAAGAAGATCTGGCTAAATTCTCTTTTGGTTTGTAACTAATTCAGGGTTCGTACAAGCCTGGGAAATTAGCAGGGACAAAGATTTTCAAAAAATTTGTTTGAAATTTCTTGGGTGTTATGCTAACCTTACCACGAGTCCGACCATTTCAAAAACCATGTTATTCCCAAATACAGGCATATTTTAACTGATATTGTGTTATTTTTGGCTTTCTTTAAGTATTAATAGCAGGTGTCGACATAAATTTTTAGTTTTATGTAAATTCTAGATTGTTGAGATGCACACAAATGGTAGTGCACCTCAGCAGTAAAGCGACCAATCTGACAGCAAAATTTAACTTTTTTTATTTATTCACCGGTCACCGCGGAAAACGACAGTTTGTTCCCACGGAATGTTACGATTTATGGCTGTGCTGTGGAAAATCATTGTCTCTGGAAATTAGGTTTGAAAAATGGCAAAGCAAGGGCTTGAATTTTCATAATCATTGTAGCCACTGCAGTATTTTTTTTTACCAACTACTGAAAGGTTTTTTAATGTTCTTAGTACCGTGCAAATATAGTAGTTTAAAGTTGTTTTATGTCCTCAGTACTGACAAAAGTCAATAGCACTCCCGACATCGTGGCCTCTAGCCGGCCGTTCTCAAAGGAAGCTCGTTAACTAGTTCCAATGGAGACAGCCTTGACTTGCTTCACGTGAGATCACTAAATGACTGGCCCCAATGCGTTCAGCAGTTACATGCCAACGAATGAACCAGGCTGAGCTCGCCACACTATAAGGCAGCAACGGCTTTTGAAACAACAGTTTATTCGAGGAATAAGTCACTGAATGTTGAAATTAATTTTGTGGGCATTATAGTGTGCAGTGACGACAGCAGTAAAGGGGATTCCCAGATTTCAATCGCGACAACGTGACGGCCAAATGTTATGTTTAATGAGTTCCAATTACTCCAACCAAGTGCTGTTCTCATCAAACAAAATCAATTTTCACATTAGTTTTGACTAGGCCTACTGTAACCTCTCATCAACGATTACGCGGAACGTTCCGTTCAGTTGATTTGGCGGAAAAACTTGGCCTCCTTTCAATCCCAGAATGCATTCCTTACAGAACTATGGAATTTCTGCTCGCCGAGCTGACTTTCTGTTGGTTCTGCTTTCCGTTAGGCCTAGTCAACATGGCGGACGATCCAACACTCAACTTTGCCACGCCGATATTTAATTGAAATTAAACAAAACATGCATAAATTTACACTACCATGAACATTAACACCACTAAGACTTGTGCAAGTTCGTTCAGTTAGCCGATAATCCACTCAACGCGAAATGCTAGGCTTGTAAGCGGTTGGGCCGTGTCCACTTGTTGTTCGTGGGGAGGGAGAAGCAAGTAGGGGACGTACGCTTCATTTGAAAGGAATATGTGCTGTCGTTTAGCGCTAGATTGGACGGGTACATGTTTGTTCCGTTCTGTTCATTCTATTCAGTTTTCTGTTTTCCGTGTTATCGTAGACGCAGGGTAAGATTTATTGAAATTATCAAAGAAAAACTCCCCAAAAATATTCTAAGAAGGATTTAGATGATGCAATTCAACTGGCCAAATCAAATCAACAAAATAAAATAAAATGGTAAAGCACCGACATGAATAGCCGTCATGAATGAACATGCGCCGACCATGAATAGCCGTGGCCATTTTACATTTTAAATCGACTTACCGTTATCAGTGAGCTCTTGAATTCATTTATCTAATTATTAAAACATATTAATACGCCACTCTGAAGTGTTTTGTAATTTTGCTTTGAACAAATAGGCCACATACAACACATCGTATTAGCATTACAGGTGACCTACCCATTTTGCCCCACGGTATATGCTACAGTATAGGCTACTCATTTTTCCCTAGGCCTGTGGTAAAATGGGTAGCAAAACATGTCATTAAAAAAATTTTATTATAAAATACATATTAAGTAAAAATGGTTTTTTACTTCACTTGTCTCTAGTAAAATATTACAATGTCAGGAAACAATGTTTAAAATTAAAATAAAAACATTAATAAAGCTACACCATGCATCTGAACTCAGAAATTAGCTAAAACCTACCCATTTTACCCCACCTCACCATACCGATTTTTAACAATTTTTTTTCTGGCTTACACAAACTTGTAGGCTAACAAATGTTTAGGCTACTGCAAACATTGGAATACATTTTTTTTACCCAAATAAAGGAAAATATTTTTCTGTTATTAACCATAGCCTATGGAATGTAACAGATGTAGGCCTAGCCTAAATTAAAACAAAAGCTAACAAAACGTGGTGAAACAGAATTTATTTATTGCCAAGGGCATGGCAAAAATCAAAAACTCTTGGTGTTTGTTTGCCAAACCAATTTTTGCCAATCTGCACAAAATCTGTTCAGTATAGCCTTACTAGTTAGTGTTGCAAGCCTACAGAATTGATCAAGGGTACGCATTTATTCACTGATCTTACCTCAATTGCTCGCCATCCAAATGAAACGCCCTTTATTTTGAGATCCTTTGAGCCTTTGTCTCGGGAAGAGTGAAGAGCATTTATCATGTTCTTGAGCTGAAATAAATAAAAAGTAGTTATGCAAAAATAAACAAATGATTGCACCCAACACACAGCCTCTAGAAATAATTGAGTAAAATATGCTTATGTTCCTGCAGCCACTAGGTTTGTACCGCCACATGCTTTCAATGAGTATATAATTTGAAACCAATATTGGTACACCAGTGTTGAACTGTCAAATAATTATAGTTCATGGTGCAACAATGCAATGCTAGCTTACATCAACGTGAGAACATGTTATACAGCCTTCTTCAGCAGTATCCCAAAATAGAAGGATGCACGTCAAATCATCAAGGCAAATGACGCCTGGTCGTCATAAATATTTTGGAGTTCGAGCCGAGCATAGTAAGCTATGCAATGTGTGCACAGACTGCTTGTTGCTCGCATCCATACTCAAATCAAAGACGGGAAAGCCAAAGGCTCACAAGAAATAACTAAATACAGATGCAAACCTATTTACGTTGCCTTTTGGATTTGTATGCCAGACTGCTTCAGTGGGAATCGAACCCAGGACCTTTGAAACCAAAGGCCAAGGTCGTACCGCTGAGCCATACTGACACAGCCAAAAGGAAACGTCCATAGGCAGCATTTAACACGTGCATATATACTTATAAACGTACACTTTCTAATTGCATCTGTATTCAGTTATTTCTTATGAGCCTTTGGGTTTCCCGTCTTTAATCATTATTTCACGTTTAAGTGTTCCATTCGTTTCACTTGGAGGATGGCACGGCAAATAAGCGTCCCTCCAGTGGCGATTGGAAAGTGTATGTTTACATGTATATATGCACGTGTTAAAGTGGTGCCTATGTGCGTTTCCTTTTGGCTGTGTCAGTATGGCTCAGCGGTACGACCTTGGCCTTTGGTTTCAAAGGTCCTGGGTTCGATTCCCCACTGAAGCAGTCTGGCATATAAGTCCAAAAGGCAACATAAATAGGTTTGCATCTGTATTGATATTGAGTCACACTCAAATCCCAAATCCAATGTAAAAACAATAACTTTTGAAGAAACATCCCACAAACTGCATTGAAAGAACAGAATTAGGCCGTAAAAAGAAATATGTTTGGCTCTTAGGCAAAATTTTCACTACAAAAAGAAATCAGGCTTTTTATTTTATTGTTAATAAATCAAGTCTGCTTTTAACTGCCCAAAGAATTTGGATCATAATTTTATAGAGCTCCCAGTGGTTAACTTATGTCAATTGTATGCCAAGATTTAGTCTAACTGAATTGTTTTTTCTTGTACAATAATTCTAAAAATGTCATGTCTACGTATTTCGAAAGATACAATTCATCGCTACCTAAAGTCCAAAATTTGCACAATATCAAAGTTCAAAAAGATGAACACTATATCTTTGCAAATTTTCGAAAGTCCTTGCCCACTGGCAATGGAATTCACAGTCGAGGCCGTTCACAAACTCCTTCTGCTACCCCGTCGCTTCCTCTTGTGGGTCATTCGAATATGGCCATATTCCAACAACACACAAGAGAAAGAGACGAGTTAGCAGAAGGAGTTCGTGAATGGCCTTTGGAAGACAGTCGAAAGTGAATTTCATCACCAGTGGGCAACGATGGTCGAAAATTACTATGGCAAAGATATAGCGTATAAATTCAACAATTTTTGATATTCCAATATACCCTATTTATCTTGTGAAGAGCTTTTCGGTGGTGTTAGTTAAAAGCCACTGGCTCCTCTAGTCTAGCAGCAGCAGGACAAACGGGTGGCGCGACCAGTGATCGTTGGCGGTATTACTACACGATAAGCTAGCCAGAGAAAGAACGCGTGCAACTAACAAAAAGGCGCACATCGCGTGACATGAAGAACTAATCGAACTTTGCTCTTGCGAGCTGGAAATTACAATGTCTTTAGCAGCTAGACGTAAGACGAATGAAATAAAAAGCGATCGACCAGCATGATTTTTGGGGACCTAGCCACGCCATAAAACCGAACATATTTTTTTCCGACCATAAAACAAAATAATTTAAGGCATTTTAATTTCAAAACATAAAATCATTTCTTCCCCCTCGCCACCATTTTCCTTTACATTACAGATCATAACTTACAGTTTGTGTAAACCAGAGAAGGTAGTAATTACCTGGTGCGATGGGCAAACCACCCAGTGAATGCGGATGTTATGATCACACGGGTTTTCAAATGATGGGTCCAAAGTAACTGGTTTGCCGGTAGTAGGCTTGAGTGTGTCATCCTTCGAAGGGTATGGTCCAGGATAGAACGTGGTACGTTTGATGGCGGATAGATTAGATGAGGCACCATCACAGACTATACCCAGGCATTTAAAACCAAATGCATGAAATCCACGAATGCTGTCCATGACACATGGGAGTACCTGCTTGGCTTCAACTGGTGCAGGGAACGTAAACCATGGACCAACAATATCGAACTTCTGCTGTAGATCTCTCCAAAGAAACTGGAGGACGTAGGTGGTTGGCAAATTTTTCTTGTGCTCTTTTACTGAAGTAAATACATCATGCAATGATGAGTAATCTTCCTCGTTCATGGATAACCCCACCATCTCATGATTTTTGCTGTTCCAGCATATCTTATCAATCACTTTGACTTCGTCAAAAACAAGCACACCAAATCCCTTGCTGCGTTGTACGCCTCTAGCAGCTCTTTCTTCATTTAATGCATTATATCGCACCATCTGATCGTTCATATAAACAAGCGTGTTAGTGGTAATTCCAGGTTTACTTAATCTTTGGCGGGTGAATGTTCGCAATGTATCCACACTTGGAAGCTGCAGAATCTGGAAACTTTTCAGAGCTTCATACGCAGCTTTACTTCTTAAAAATACGGCAAGAGCTATTTACAAAACAAAGCAAAGTAAGTGTTAAACATAAGTGACCAAGGAAAATTTACTGACAAGGACGAAAAATCATGCTAAGAGGATTTTAACCAAGCAATTGCTGTACATGACAAAGAATAAGTCGTCAAGTTGCACACTTGTTTTATTTTCCAATTTGTTCAGTTAACTTTAACCGAAAAAAATAAATGATCAATGCAGCTTTACTCGCTATTGTAGGCACTGCCTGCATAAATGTAAATGTAAACAAATGTCACTCAAACTCAAAATGTCAATAATCATCAGTATCACGAATTTTCGATAGGCATTAGGGTGGTTCTTAATTTTTAAAACTCAAATATTTTGCTCCCCCCCCCTTATAATTGTTTCTTTATATAAAATAATAATTGTGTAAAAGTATTTTTGAGTTTGAATAATATTTAGAGGTCGCCCAAGAATTTCTCAAATATAGTATATATTGCTATGTTAAATTTATTCGAAAAGTAGCATTATTCACTTGTGTAAACATAGTATTCATTTTCTTAAGAGTTTTAACTCATAAATGGCTACTCGAAGTAAAACTCCACTGTTGCTTAAAATCAGCCAGTTTTAAGAGTTACAAAGTGCCCGCCTAGCATCTAATGGTGAAGCGCTTGGATTGTTTTTGCACCATCTCACTCTTGGGCAACAAACAAGACAGGCGTCGACTGCTGTTCGTTGTTGATCAGGTAGTTGCAGTCTGGAACAAGGCTCTGTTCTGACTTGTTGCAAGGACCATGGTATTGCCAAGATTGAGAAACTCCACAAGGAATGGACTAACCTGAAGAAACACAAGGGGTAAACATCATAGCTCCATGCTTCTAAAGAAGAAGAGTTCTGAACAAAGCTGAAAAACCTATTTGATATTGTGCACGCTGATACGAATACTATGGGATCAGAAATTTCTGCTCGCACAGTCGAGAGTCAGGTAGACGTGGTTACATAAGGTCTGTCAACAATAAATTAGTTGCTAAGAAGCGCTGAACGGGAGATGAAAAGACAAGAAATTGCACAAAACTAGGCATCCACCAGAGCGACTCTTACCAAGTAGCAGGATCAGTGAAGATGAATACGACCCTGAATCTCAAACAGGCGACACTAAGAATTCGAAGTTCACTTCGCCTCACAAAAAAAAAAAAAAACAGAGTAACCAAAAATTCCAGAGCGACCTTTAACGTACCAACCCCTTTAGCTGCGTCGAATCGTACCAATATGAGCGACAGAAATGCCACCATCTTGATTGCAGAAATTGCTCGCACAATCCTTGGATACAATCCTGGAACTGGCAATCATCTTTCTGGGACGAACTCCGCCACGTGGCATTCACTTTAGGGCACCTGGAGCAATGCACCATATCCATTGTATGGTTTAAGTGATTTATTCCATTAAGGTTTTGCTGTTTCGAACAGTTTAAGCTGACAGCCTTTAAAGAGAAAGGCTTCCACCAGATGTGTTTCTTTACTGTGTTTTTATATCTCAAGGCCTGGTTTACAGCACCACTTGCAGCAAGCTCTCCTGGAAACGACCTTCGTCTCCTTCAAGACCTCTACGAGTACAAGAAATACAATGAAAGTATCTCAAGACTACTTGCAAGAAGGTTGAAAGCCATCAGTGGTTACCTGTCTGAAAAAAATGGTGGGTCTTGCCTTCATTACTGTCATTACCCTTACTGCAAGCAGTGCCTCCAGCCACAGTTTCGAGGACTTTTGTTACCAGCAACAGTTGTGGACTGTTTGAAAGGCTGCACATTTCTGACAATTTCTAAGCTGTTGCTCCAGAGACTTGGCCTAGCCGAGATGATTACAAGGAAGGCACTGCCATCATACAAAACCAAGTGTGACCAACGGCAACGCCGAGCGTGGTGTGGCACTTGTTCAGGTACTGAAATAACATATCACCTACTACGAAGAGCGGTTTCAGCGTCTCCTTTAAGTTGTGAGTGATCATCATTACCAGTACAGTAGCTGTGAAAAAACTGTGATGTAAGAAGAAGCTTCTGATACTTAAGGCAATAGGCGTAAACAGTTAAGCACACATGGCCCCTAATCTTTAGTAATAATTCAGTCAATAACTGATATAAATGTCTATTTTCTATGTCTGAATGTCTGGTGTACTACAGTACTTTATGTTAAAACGAAAATTGGACACACATATTCTAGTTATGCAATTATTAGTTGACATATCACACTGTGTTACTCTTGCGCATTTGGGATTGTACCTTGAAAAATGAGCGCCCTTGGGCGACCACTTAACGTCATCTGATTTCAGTGAGCTTTTGCAATATTCAATTTAATGTCCAAAGGAACATTTTAAAAGGGTGGGACGCATAAATTTGCAAAAAGAAAAAAAGTCATATACCTAAGGACCACCCTAATAGGCATTATACGAAAAATAAATATTTTCCGTCCTCCTATGTTCGTCAGGCAGCAAGAAATGTGCGAACTACAGTCTACATAATTGTATGCACTCTTCTCGATGGATCAAATTCAATCGGGAACGATTCAAACGTGACGCATCCGTGGCCATCTGCATTCAGGAAGCGTACGATCATCCCTAAGCTGCGGATGCCATTTAAAGGTGAGTAGTTCTCCAAATCTTCTGCTAACGAGGTATTAATTGCAGGAAAAGATGGGCCCATGGGGATTCATGAGGGATTGCCCTGCCAGTAACTCATGTTGGACTTTAACCCTCTCAAGTGTCTGTCATTTGTGGAATTGGACACTAGGAGGGTTGAGGGACTGAAAATACTTATTTTTGGATAATGCCTATTGAAAATTCGAGATACTGATGAGTATTAACATTTTGAGTTTGAGCGTCATTGGTTTACCTTTTCCACACCCAGCAAATCATGTAACAATTTTGAAAGTACAGTTTTTTCCAACAAGGGCCAGTCTAGGGAACAGAATAACATGTATCCTATAAAACTTCCTACTTACCCAATCTGTACGTGATCAAACTCCATCTGTTGCCTTTCGATCCAGTTTCTAAAGATAAAATAAGTGAAAAAAAATATTTTGAAAATTTCATTCATTAAACTGAGTGCTCTTAAAGAGTGTAATAATAATTATAATATTTTACAAACTGTGAGGAGAAATTTTATCAGAGGGCAGATTGGTCTAGGTGGGGTAACCAGTTACGACAGATATGTCACACTAACTCAATAAAATGTTGGTTATAACGCAAATTCATAACTAAGCATGCACAGAAAGGCCTGCACGCCATCGGACCTCATTTATGATTGGTTACCAAAGCCTGAATACCAAAGGCTGGATTATTTTCCAATCACTTAAGATGACTCGATCACGGACACGTGTGATACTTTGGGGAAAAAGTAACAGGAACGATCGACAACGCACGTCGCTCATCCAGCATCGCAATTCACAAAACATTTACCGCGTGTTATGTCCTTAAACACATTCACTTCACCTATGTTGGCTCGGCAAATGACAACTTTATTGAGACTACAGAAACCGCCCACAACGTTCAAATTATACTTACCAAACCTAACTACACTACAGCATCTATAAACAATGGTTTATGGCATTGCCTTAGAATTACATGCACGGCTGTTCAAGAGAAGCGCTTTTCTCATTTCCATTTCGTTTCCTTTACCATTTTGAACAACATTTCTTTTTATCCATGTAAATGAGTTTACCCAAGCTTATTTGAAGCTTTGTTGTTCAATTTACTTGAGAAATTAAGTTTCTAGTGTAAATACATACAGATGCAAACTTGTTTACGTTGCCTTTTAGACTTATATGTCAGACTGCCTGAACGGTGAATCGAACCCACGACCTTCGAAACCAAAGGCAGAGGTCCTACTGCTGAGCCATACTGATACGGCCAAAAGGAAACGTCCATAGGCAGCATTTAACACGTGCATGTTTACATATAAACAAACGCTTTCCAATTGCCACTGGAGGGATGCCTATTTGCCGCGCCCTACGCCAAGTGAAATGAATGGAACACTTACACATTGTTCCATTAGTTTCACAGGTGCAGCAAACAAGCCCCCCCCCCAATTATTTTCTATGGCCACGCATGCACCACTTTTTCACAATGGGACTACGCTAAACGACCAATGTACAAACTCACTGCATTTTGCCTGGTCCTTAAAGAACTGGCACTTATCCTTGGAGTGCTTGGCCTTCCGGTCTCGGTTCCATGCTTCTCGCAAGTCTCTTCGTGTTACCTTGTCTCCACAACCAGCAATTTCTTTCTCTACAAATTCAAGAATTAGTTAACAGTTAAATCAAATAACATCGACTGAATTTTGAAACATACAATTGGATACTTTAGACTTGCAGAATTCCGCTGATATGCGGCATAACTTGTCCTAAGTCAATCAAAAAAAAATCTGCCCGCTAACTAGACAGAAGTTGAAATTTTTGCTAATACCGCTTCCACACTTGACCCTCGTAGTGTTTGGGCCCCGATCTATACCAACAACAAAACCATGGTTTCACAAAAAGAATACCCAACAACCCTTTTTTCCATACCTCTTCTGCTCACTGAACCCAAATGTAGCAACTGGGGTCGGGGGTTCAATTTACTTCTCTCTCGCTACAACAATTTCGGCGCAGCCGATGTTCCGTTCTACAGTCCTCATTCTTCCTCTTTTAGCTATTGTTTATCAGTGCTCAATTAGTTGAAGTATTCTGCACACTGGCCCTTTCTAGACTGAAACATGCGGTAGGTGTCATGCTTGCGAGTCCAGACTTCAACCAAGAGTGCCCAGGCCCAGTGTGGAAGGATCAGGCTTGGGCCCGGGCGTTTTTCCCAGTGTGGAAGGAATTTTAGTTCGTAGACAATGGCTAAAAATAACTCCTGGTAGCCAAGGCAATTGCTGTGAACTTGCCTGGAATTGCTGCGACAGTAGTTGTTAGTGGTTCTAGCGCAGCAAACCTAGCCTCTAAGTTCTGGTCTATACTCTGTTCCACCTCAAGAATAGACCAGATTGGAGGAGATGTTGATAGAAGGCCAGTGTGGCTTGGGGCGTGATAAGCCGGCCGAGGGTTTCGGGCAGCAAGAAAAAACTCTTCAATAATTAGTTTTACAGGTAAAAACAAAAATCTTATCTTGTTTGTTTTTCGTTTCTAAGGTTAATTCTTTGTCCAAAGTGTGCCTTACTTAGGTTTGGTGGTGGTGGTGGTGGGGAGTTGTTTGTAGACGTGTTGTGCTGGTTACGTCCCGTTTTGCCAAAAAGAAAGCACATTAATAATAGCTTTGCCTCAGGGGCCAGTCCCGTTTCGCCAAATATCGTTCACAAATTTTAGGCACGTGAAATATTTTAACACGAACATTTATAACATGATAATGGTCAGACATTGATAGACAAACACCCATTTTTTGCAGAATCCCATTTTGCAAAATAATTTGTTTCAAATTACGTGCCTCGCTTGCTGCGGATAAACACATATTAGAAACCACAACTAATAAAAACTTACTAACATTTTGCCTTTAACTTATGCAATGTTAAATTTTTGAAGAATATTTTGATTCCGAGGAACGGGATTCTGCAAAACGGGTATTCCCGTTTTGAAAAGGTTAACCATCATGTGCATAACTAACTATTCTTAAAAGAGAACCTTGGCATTGACGTAGTGATGTCCAAGCATTCTAAACAATTATATTTAAAACGCACGTTTTTCCGTCTGTATTGCCCTCAGGACAAAATTGTTTTGTTGGCGAAATGGGATTTGGCGAACGGGAGTTCACCGTTGTGCTTAATATCAAGAATTTGTAACTCTCTGGCCTTCTCTGAACATCCCCTCCAATCTGGTCTATTCTTGAGGTGGAACAGAGTATAGCAGCAAGCAAAATTTTTTTTTTTTCGTTAAATGCAGAGAAAATTTGCAATTAAAAATATGGTAACTACAACCTCTATCATCTTGGGCACAGACATTCACCCTCTTTCACTCGAGGTCAAACGCTGCCACCTGTATAGGAAACAGCAACGAAAAAAACTACCTTTTTCTTGTTACAATTTTAAATGTAGATTTTACTTTAAAGTTTGGCTTGGCAAGTAATTATTCAACTGTCAGTTTTGCTTGGCAAATAATTATTCACATTAGCAAAAATGTATTGCAGGGTGTATATAATTATAACTTCCCAATTTGATAGCACTGCATAAAATTTACCTTACCCGCCCCACGCAACCCCCCCCCCCCAAAAAAAAAAACCCACAGGGCAAACCAGATTTTGAAGCTTGGTAACTAAGTAACATTTGCTAAGTTTTTCCACATGCACTTGCAGCAGATTCGAGTTATTTCTCTCAGATTCTGGTTTATTGAAGTCAGCATTGGAAATAAATGGTAGAAAAATGCAACCATCGTACTTTGAATGTTCAGTATCCACGGGAAAATTGTGTTAATGCTCAAACTCAAAAATACTCATCAGTATTTCGCGAATTTTCGATAGGCATTTTGTCCATATGGGTGTAAAAAATATGGTGCTCCTTTCTTCAGTTATTTACACTGCTGCTGTGCTATCTGATTGAGGAATCTTCGATCAGCTAGCACAGCAGCAATGTAAATAACTGAAGAAAGCACGTTTAAACAAGCCTGAAGAAGATA
>JAHWFP010215663.1:6575-19788 GCA_023313725.1 Lithobius niger
TTAAATGGTGATGCATTCAGACATTTTTTTACACAAATTAGTACTGGCACAGTAAGCAGCGAAACAATGTTGAAAAACTTACAAAAATGCAAAAGTTCAACATTGTTGGCTGCCATTTTGTATTCAGCTAAGCAAGGGACCTATACAACTTCCAACAAACACCATTTCATACAACTTAGACCTGTCAGTGCTGCCATCGATATGTGCATTAAAAACTGCATGAAGAGCGATGGATGTACTGGTACACTGACTTTAGGATGCACCCACAAACATACTGGACGTACTGGTACGTCCATAGGCAGCTGTGCAAAAGTTCAAAGGACGTACTAGTACACCCATTGGCGTTAACTGTTAAATGCTTTTCATATTTAAACACTTAATTTAAAGCTGTCGTTTGCCAAAATTTTATCAGGTGACTCCATCATTAGTTGAATCACCTGACTGATATGCTAATTCCCATGACTCCTTAAAAACACCCAATCCTCATTGACCGTGTGTCTTCCCAATCCGAGCCTTGTCCGTGTGGCTGGTCTGCTGCTGGTTGCCGGCTACCAGTGTTGCTGGCTCTATTTTTATTTTTATTAATTTTAACGTATTTTAACTGAATGCTGCTACTTTGCCTCGAAACCTCGGCCACTATTCAAGGAGTGGCTATCTCGTATCCTGAAGCACGTTGTGTTATCCTTTGAATAAGGTAATCAACTGTGTTTGCAATAAAGAGGGTTGAATCACTGAGGTTTAGGTTACTGATGGGCCAGATGTTCTGCTACTGCCGTTTAGCAATTTTGGGTGTTGGAATTCGTGGTTAAATTCCGTCCGGGTTCATTATACCGTTATAGAGATATTATCTAATGATATCTTCTTTTTACCCGCTATATATAGCTTGTAGCCGTTGTGTTGAACCCCGAATTTGGCTTGTGAAACCTCAAAAATTGTGTCGTCGAGGGTTCAACACATTTTCTTCTACTATGCACTTAATCCGTTGCGAGGATGCATGTTTGGACAACCCCCCCTTTGGTCGATTTCGTCATGAGGCGACGAATGGGTGGGTGTTCAACTTAATTTTTCCTGTGCGTCAATCTTAAGTGCTCAGTCCATCAGTTTTCCGTTACGTAACGCCTATAGCCCTACAATTCTTAACTTGTATAAAAAGACTAAAATTGCAGGGCCTGCACCTGCTTAATATTAGTTTTTATTGCGTAACCAAAAATATACATATTACCTTTTTTTATAGCGTTTCCCTCCTTTTGAGCAATTAATTCCCTAGAAGCTTGAAAGTTGGCTTACCAGCCGGGCTTGTACCCAGCCGCAAGGATGGGCTGGCTATACAAACTTGGCGCAACCGTCCGATGGCATAATTTCTCCGCACCCAGAACCTAGACAATGGAGGGGAGGCCTGGGTGGGAGTTTAGGTAATGTATATTTTCGGTTAGGCAATAAAAACTAAAATTAAGCAGGTGCAGGCCCTGCAATTTTAGTCTTTTTATAGCCGACGAAAATATACATTACCTATTGTTATAGCGGACTTTGTAACCCGGAGGAAGGCTAGGTTCGCTGTCCCCTCGTGTACAAGCCGGCATCCCCGGGAACTAGTCCCTGGTGAAGACAACCCCGAATCCTAGGCCAATATCACTGAGTTGGAGTAACATTGAGCGGATCAGAGGCGGTCTGCTGAGTCAAGAAGTAGTATCCTTCAGTGAGACCAGGTATTGCAGTAAGAACGGATAAAATTTGTAATAATGGTTAAAGAAGCAGAAGAGAGCACCGCAGCAGGGGTCTTAACACCAGGGGGTACAAGGTATAGAATCAGAAAATTAGCTAAAACTCCTACCTTGCTGGGAGGATGATGATTTCCTGGAAGGCGGACCGGCGGCTGGAGTTGTGGCCAGTATCGGGAGAGATGAGCAGACGTCTGTCATAGGATGGTGGCTGTCGCCGGATTGGACGCACTCAGGACGGATAATGTTCGTAGCAGAAGAATAATTGAAGAGGCGGATCGTAGCGGATGGTGAACGCAAGAAGGAAACCGTTCATCAAGGGACGTGGCAACAAAAGGCAAGCTGATATGGAGCCGAAATGTCTGGTGGATAAGCCTCTTCTTGCACTGGTGAGTGTGTCTCTCTCTTTTTTTTTTTTTGAATGAAGTTTCAGTAGGAAATCAAGAGAGGATCATGAATGTCTTGTCCCCGAAGGGGAGGCAAGTGAAAGGAAAGTCATAATAAGAGGACTGCGAAGATCATGATTGCACCGTCTGCGGACGGGAGGCGGATGCGGATGGAGCAGGATCCTCATTAAAAGTTTGTAGAGGCTGAATGTTCCGTCCCAGGTGCTAGATAGACAGTAGAAAAGTACTATTGAAAACGCTGGCGAGGATTGTGATTGTACCGTCTTCGGATGGGAGGCAGATGAAGCAGGAACCTCACCGACAAGTTTCAAAGCAGTCTAAAAATTTGAAGGTTAAAACAGTAGAAAGTACTTATGAAGGTAGGACACGGAATCCCAGAGACACCAGAAGCCTTGTCACGACAGGGGGAGCATGGCATGACATCTGTGGAAGATGAGGTTGGGGTGATGCCGTGATATACGGGAACGATACTCGGTGTATTGGCCATACGGAATATGGGGTAATTTTGTGGAACTGATTAGTGGCGAGAGCATCCTGCCAGAGTGAAACCGGAGAGGCAGAGACCACAGTGGGAGGATCGTTGTCGGGAGTATGATATCCACAGGATGTGGCGGACTGGTCTCTTAGTGGAGACGATAGTGGGGATGGGACGTCCTGATGAACCTGGAGGATCGGGGAGAGGCGGACACAGTCGCAGAGGCAGGGTGTAGCGGCGGTTGAGTGGGAGCGGAGGACGGAGCAAGCCTAAGACGGCGGGTACGGGAACGCGCACACTAATAGGCTCTCCTTGGAGGAGAAGCAGGGATTGGAGACACCCAAGCGTTACGTGCACATAGTAATGCATAATTGATGCGTAGGGATCGGTAGCGTCGATTGATAAGTTCGAGTTCATTGGAATGGGCAATGTTCGAAACACGCAGAAGAGTATTTTTGGATCGCACTGCTTCTGCTTCTGCAGCTGTTTCGTGAAGAGCTGATGTTGCGGATTGGACGGACCGGAGGGTGTTAAGTTCTGTCTTGAACCCGTTGAGATAGTTGTAAAGAAACCGTAAATTACAGTCAAGGTTTTCTTGTTCTCTGGCGGAGAGCTGTAGGCCCCGTGTAATGGCCGAGCGGATCACTGCAAAGGTTGGGAACGGAGTCGGACGTGAAGGGGATGGCGCACTAGTCGGGGAGAAAACTTGAAAAGCCTTGGCAGGGGATGAGGACAGGAGTGGATGATAATGGAGGATGTGGCTTTTGAGAGGATGACTGTGATTTTGATGTTGAGGACGGCATCTTGGCAGGAGCGAAGTAAGACGATGTCGAGCAATCTTGATTTTTGCCGTGGATTTCACTCCGGACGTGCCTGCAACCACGGGGATCGCCTCCGTAGCTGAACGAGTAGGCAGTTTATGAGGATGAACGGGAGGCAGCAGACGGGGAGCAGCACGTTTGGAGGCTTTCTTTAAAGACAAAGGAGTAGTCATATTTAGAGGTTGTGTTTGAGAAAGATTTTTCTGTTCCTCACGTTTACGAGCTGCACGTAGCATCCTTTGCCGGGACTGAAGTTGTTTTTTACGGATGAGCGTCCAGCGACTTGGTGAGATGGCAACACAAACGCGGCAGTTCCGATCCAGCCCATTACACTGCCTGTGCCGTTGGCAGCAGGGATGTGGGTCAAAATGAAATGCGGTAGATTTTTCAGCAAAACCTAAGCATTTACACGCTGTTGGAGAAGGAACATTAACTTCTTTCGTGTTTGCAGCATCCTTTGGGGGGTGTTGTTTCGACACGAGGGACGGGATCCTCGGACGAAGAGTCGGACAGGTTGTGCGCTAGGGAGGACACAAGAGAAACCGTTGGGTATGCGAATTTGAAAGGAAAGGCGAATGACAGAAGTGGCGTCAGGTGGTGGAACTTGTAAGCACAGCATGACCTGTGGATGCAGCACTGCAGTGTGGACGGGGCGCAAATAGCGCCTAGGGCCGGAACCTGTTAAATGTTTCACAGTGCTGCATGAGGATGGGATGATGGACGGAGTAAGGGGCTGACATTATGGCATCCCTTTTTTCCCTCCCTTCTTCTTTCCTAGTGTCTCTACACAGTAGTTGGGGAAGCGATGCTGTTGTTGGTCGTCTGTTTTTGTTTGTTTGTGTTTTTTTTTTTTTTAATTGCCATGCAGGCGGGCTTAGAGAGAGTGATGAAGAATGAGCGCTCCTTATAACGGATGGGGGACAAAGGCTCACGAGGATCGATTGGTGCTAGTTAATTTACATGGAAAGTAATGGTCCTGTTGTTATATGACGTAGGGTGTTCGTCGGTGTCGTTTTGAGGACCGAAGGTGGCACTGACCGGCTTGAAAAGGGATGGAGACAGGATGAAGAAAAATTGAGTCATACAGGATTCATGAAGGATCGTGGCGCAACGAATGCGGGCGGGGTGCGGCGGAGGCGAATCGAAGTTGGAATTCGACGGAACATGCTTATTGTGGATCTTGGATGGATCAAGTCCGCACTAGGTGTGAAAGTCTTCCCCGTAGTTCTTTAGATTCTGAGGTTGTTTAGCTTGTTTCAGTTTGTTATTGTTTTTTTTTTGTTGAGAAAAATGAAAGGAGAAGGAACGGAAGAGTTGTGGAGGATCACGACATGTGAGATTCTTCTGGAGGATGCGGATCGTGAGGCGGAGTAACGACAGACGTGTAGGATACACTGCGAGAGTGAGTGAAGGTAACGGAACAAGATGTACTGGGGGATGTGTGTTGTCTTAGTCTGTCCGTTGGTGTCAGGGCAGTGATTCCTGGGACCGAAACTTTACGGGAACGAAGGATCGGTGGAGACATTGAAAGAGATAAGAAGTCCGGCGACTGTTGTCCCAGAATAGTGTAGTGGATGTCAAAGTTGGGAGAGGCTGGCAGTTCTTCACAAAGCAGGTCCACTAGAGTAGGCGGAGGAGGATCGTGACCTAGTATATTGTCGAGAGAAGATGAGCACGCAGGTGAAAGTCGGAAAGGGAACAGGCAGGCGGACGGAGTCTGGCGGATGAAAGGTATGTGAAGGCTGATGAAGGTAAGGACGGAGGCGAATGGCGATGTGCACGCCCGAGGATCGTAGGACCAGCAGTCGAAGAGGATGATTGACCAGAGGATGATGCCTGCGAAATGTATGGTACGCGACCTGAGGCTGATCGGCCTCTATGAAAGGCGCCCCTGGTTGCTTCAGAAGGAAATGAAGTTATTAACGCCGGGAAAGTAGCGGACGGCGGATTGAGCGGCTGTCGAACAGCAGAGGATCGCTGAGTAGGGACGCGTCCGGACCGACGATGTGTCATCACAGGAGGTGGAAGTATCCTGATCCTAGGGGAGGACGGAGAAGCCCTCCGACTTGCGGATCCAAGAACTGCAGAAGGAATGGCTGGGAGCGGAGCCTCAACCGGTAGAACCTTGGAAGACATCCTGCGGGAGCGGACGTGGCGGATCGTAGAGAGGAAAAGGATGGCTTGATGAGAAGAGGATGGAGTAGCTCAAGGCGATCACGTTGACGTGAGCGCCCTAGGAGAAATGATGCCATCGGACGGCTGCGCCGAGTTTATATAGCCAGCCCATCCTGTAACGGCGGACGCTACGACGGCTTAGGTGCTTGTAACGTCCCCGGTTTCCCTGGTGTACATGGAGTTTCAGTCTAAGGTTCTGCGGTGTTTACGACGACTTTTACGGCATAAGCACAGTTTTGGGCTCCAGTCCCAGCATGGGGGATGGAGCGTCAGGTCCTAATTAAAGGGGCCTAACTTTAATACTGTTGGTAATCACTGCCACCAACGGTGGAATTTAACTGTTTACAACAGCTAAAATTAAAGATCGGCTACATATTTATTTTACACTAAAACAATTAATAAAGTTAGCAAACGAACTGAAGTTTAAAACTCCTGGTTTTATTTTAACAACAGAGAATGAAAGAACACTTTACATTATAGCTTGCTTCGGAAAGCTTTTGAAATAAATTATTTAAAAGCACAAAGTTTGAATTTACAACTTAGTAATTCACATTTTCAGACCAACAGCACTTGTGTTTGGAATAAAGTTCAAATTTTCACATTAGAAAAAGTAATACTGAGTGTTCCCAGAGACACCCGCAAGACTGGACAGCCGCAACTGATTACAGTCTATCTGACAGTATGTTTCATACACGATCACAGTCTATCTGACAGTATGTTTCATACACGATCAACCGTTCACAGTTATGTTTCTAAGTTTTCCAAGTACAAAAGATCAACCTCCCTTAGTTCCCGTAACTGTTCTAAGAAATAAAAAGCCCCACAATTTTATACTTAGGCATCAGTATGTTTCTTTCGACTTCTACAAAGATCAAACCGTCAGTTTAAATTAAAAATCCATTTAAGTTTAAACTAGAAGTTGGTTTTAGTAAGAGAACCACTCTGACGTTATGGGGGTGGGGGACCAAATATGCCGATTATGGCATCACCTCCATAATTTTCTCTAAGCTAGAAGTTAAGTTTATGAATTTAAACTATGAATTTAGAATAAGGAGGTCCTAAATCAAACTTTCAAAAGCTAAACTACAACATACGAACCACTATCATTTTGCCCGGCATGGCATCCTACGGACATGACGTCTCCACTCCCGACTGGCGTGACCCTTCTAGCTTGAGAGATCTGTGAGCTGTGCTGAGGATTGAGGGTTAGGGGGCCTTTTTTATGTTATGTAAAGGCATTTGGCCAAAAATCCAGATTGGTTAGGATACCCGGCACCATAGATCAAAAACTCGGGAAAACAAATTTTTTCTCTTAGCGCCGTAGGCCTAAGTGCTTAAGCCTTATACTTTAAATTGTGTAAATCCTGGGAAAATGGACAGAAACGATCACAGTCTTCACCTCTTAATAGCCACAGACTTTACCTTCATCTCTGCGAAAACAGAACTCTAAAATTCATCTCCTGCTAATAACCACAGCCAATTGAAAAACGCACTGAGCGCACCGCACGCAATCGCCGTTCTCCACAACAACAAACTTATACATTTGTAATTTATATTTTTTTCTCAGGCATAAAGCCGACCAGTTTAGTGTTTGTTATAGGACCCACATATATGTACTCACACTCTGCGTTTTTATTTTGAACTCCAATACTAGTCTTGGTTTGTTATGAAAACGTCGATTGCACTTTTTTTTTATTATTATTTGCGGATGCAATAATGTTGTAAACCAAAATGCGTTTTAGCATCTACAAACTAGCTGGTTTATTTTAATCCTTTGCCTAGTGCTTATAAAAGCAATTTAGTAACGTAACTTCTTCCCACAAACTCTACCTTGTCCAAAACGGCATTTTTTTTAATATTTTATTTTACCGGACATTTTCTCCAAAAAGTGTTTATCTTGTATTTATTTCAGAGCTCCGACCATAGCAACCTCAACCAGTTGTAATTAAAGCCTTTACTATTAACTATTGCACTAGAGCAGGAACCATCCTTCAATTAAACTTTAAACAAGGTTTTTTAAGAGCAAACTTCGTCCCCCCCCCCTCCTTCAATAGTTGCGATACCTAATATCGTAGTTTTAAATTATAGGCCTAACCACGTTGCGAGTTAAAAACTCAGTTCCTATGACCTCTCAATTCAAAAAAGTCGGCAATTCCCTTTGCCTCCTTTGTTGCCAAAGTTCCCTTCCAATCCACAGCCAGTATTCAATTCCCGCACCACTCAGAACTCCAAGCTATCCTGCCCGTCCGCGCCGTCTTACCTACTTCCGGTAGAGACAGCCTGGCCGGTCTGAGTCAGTTTCTCCTCCTCCAGATGTCCATCTCTGCTTCCCTGCACCCCCCCTCCGCAGCTATCCTCGGCGTCCGCGACGACTTCCGGTAATGAGTATATAACCCCAGCCCCACACTCAATCGTTAGCACTGCTCAAAGATCTCAGAGGCTAGAGGTTGCTACGCCGGTCGGAGTGGAGATGTCCGCACGGATCCGTTTGTTGCCATGCCGGGCAAGGTAGCAGTTCGTTGGTAACTAAGTTAATTTTTTTGAAAGTATTCTTTTAGACTCCAATTCTAAATTTATAGTTCATAAACTTAAACTTAACCTCTAACTTTGAGAATGATTGTGGATCAGTTAACCGCTATCGGCATTTCTGGCCTAGAACTACCACAACTTAAGGGTTTAAGGTCCCCTTCCTAAAAACCGGCTTTTTTTTCTTATTTATGTTGAACAAAGGTTCTTCTAAAAAATTAAATGATTTAAATCGTAGAGCTTAGACGTCTTTTGGGTTGTGTACCAGGTTTACCATTAGTTTGTTTGATCTTTAGCACTTGGCTTTAGAAACATAACTTGTGACTATTTTGCTAATGTAAATGTTGCATTCAGTAACTTAGAGAGTCTGGTGACTCAAACAACTTTTCTTGTCGAAATTTTGTAGTGTATGAACTTTTAACTTGTTCACTTCGTGCAGATTTTAATGTAAAATCATCGTGTGCTTTATTTAAAGCTTTCTGAGATAATTTTTGTAACTAACTTAGTTCCAATGTAGTGTAAGAAGTTAACCATGTTTTAATAAAAAACTTTCATTGTTTTAAACAACCCGTTGACTTCGTTGAGATTTAATTGCATGAGTAGATAATCAAAACCCATTTTTATTTAACTCCCAGCCAGCAATTAAACACCCATCGTGGTGGCAGCAAATTAGTAGGTAGTTAGTATTTGAAACGTAGTTAGGACATGGACGCTCCCCTCCTAACCAAGCAGTAGCCACTGCAGTGCTGTAAACTCCGCAAAAGTCAAAACAGTCACCGTAAATATTAACCACGTCATCGCCAGTACACCAGATGTCGGTGCTCACCTGAAAAAGCACCTAAAGAGACAGGTAGCGCCGCTACAAAACTGGTGGCAGCGGTGGGATCACGAGGTGCTGTGCCACTCCAAACACACCTTCCCCCCTGCCATTCTACCATGCCAGTTTTCATCTTTAAGAATAAGATGTCCGCAGTAAGTCACTAAACTGCAACCGAGACGCCCGTAACTAAAACAAAAAGTTACAGCCAAAAGATGTCAGCCTAGACGTCAACAACTAGGCCTACAGTTCCCGATCCAGCTGGAGAAGGAAGGCAGCAACCCCCACTTCACTACACGTAAACTGGGCTAACCTGCAGAAGGTTGAAGTAGGCGTTCAACACCCCGGAGGATCCACCCTGACCACAAGGAATGGAAATGGAGCTCCAGAACCCCCACTAGTGTTCGACTTTCACCAAGAAGGGCGACAACAACAGCAAAGACGTTTTGTGTAAAATCATCGGACGTTCACGTGGCTCTACATCCAGGTATACGATGGGAGGCTAGGATAGACGGACCACACAGCGATTGTGTATTCGAAAAGGTTGGTGCACATAGGTTTGCTTTGGCCGCCAAGCTGAGTGTTTTGTTTCGTGTATTTTATGCATTTAATAATCCACCAGAGTGCTAGGGGTAAAGTGTATCTTGTGTTTAACCTACGGGTTGTTTAGAGAAAGGATTAGATTCGTGCTCTAGTTCAACTTAAATGTGTAATTATTTTGCGGCTGCAATTTAATTTTTAAAATTCACGTAAAACTAGTTTCTGCTTGAATTAACGTTAACGCTTCCAACATGGAAGAAGTACTAGATAGTATTCCTAACAAGGACCTCAAGAAGGCCTGTTTAAATCTTGGCCTAACTGTAAGTCAAGTAAGGCAAGAGTCCGTTAAAATTCTCACGGATGCATACGAAGACGATAAGGTTTCATTAATTGATGTTTCCGACGCTCTAGAGAGCGCCATTGAAAAGCGTAACACCGCGATTCAAACAAAAAAAGAGTTAGCTCTTAAAGAGAACGAGTTGTTTCTTAAAGCTGAAGAGTTAAAACTTAAAGCTTTAGAGCTAGCAGAAGCAGATAAAGTACGGGCCGAGGCCGAAAGAGCTCGCGCTCATGCCGCAGCCGAAGCCGACGAAATTCGAGCACACGAATTAATGTTAAAAGATACGAGGGCGCAAAGTAGCGATGCCGCTAGAGTCTTTGAAATCTGTAAAATCGAACGTGAACTAGAACTAGCCAATAAACAAATTGAGTTAGCGAAATTAAGAGCAGCTAGTGGTACTTCAAGTCCAGTGTCTGATATGTCTAGTGTTAATTCCGGACCTAGAGCCGGAAAGGTTAACGATGCAATACGACTAGTGAATAATTGGGGTCCGAACTCGGAAATTAACTCCTTTTTAAAAATATTTGAGAACACTATGGAAACTCAACGTATTTTAAAGTCAGAATGGGTAGTCGGTTTACAACCTTTATTAGGGGAAATTTTGGTTAAAGTTTGTGACCAAATGAGCGCTGTAGATATGCACGATTATGATCTAGTCAAAATTAAATTACTAGAAAGGTTTGTCCAGACTAAAGAGTCCGTACAGGCGCAGTTTCGAAGATTGGAAAAAAATCCCGAACAACTTTTCCACGAACACACTTTCGATTTGGAAACGTTACTTTCTCGATGGTTGTCGTTAGCTGGTGTTAACAAAGATTTTGACAAGTTGACTAATTTAGTGTTGTTAGAACAATTTACTAAATCGTGCCCGGTAGTACTCCGGAAGTGGTTGCCCGACCGAATTAAAACTGGGACGCTGCAAGAGGCAGCTAAGTTGTGTGATGAATTCACAACCCGCAACAAGCAAATTTCTGCCGATGTTGCTGCCAAAACAAGTAAAGTGCAAACTGTCGCAAAGCCAGGTGGACAAGCTTCTAAAGCTTCTTCCAACCCTAGACATGGTAAACAAAACCATAACTCGTTAGCTAACCCGGTTGGGACTAACAGTAACAGCGTAACTAGCACAGATGCTAACGCTGATTATAGTGACAATGTAAATACTAACAATAGCAGCAGACCTAATGTTAGAACGTGTTACGAATGCGGCTTGGCCTCGCACCTCTGCAATCGCTGTCCCGAACTTAACAAAGCTTCGGCATCCGCAAATGCATGCTTTATCGTCGGTAAAGATGCCACTGAAATTTTAAAGACTAGTACTTTAAACTGTACTATCGGTAAGCATAGCACTAAACTCTTATGTGATACCGCTAGCACAATTAACATCGTCAGTTCTAAACTTGCCAAAAAGTGGCCGCGTTTAAAACAAGTTATTAGATGCAAAACTGTCTTACATGATCAAGAGGTTAAATTACAGCAGGTAAATTTAAGCCTAAAATTAGCCAGTGGTGAAGTCTTAAAAACCGTAGCTTGTGTTTCGTTGGCAAAAGTTCCCTCTTTGATGTAATTTTGGGCGTAGGTGGCATAACACAATTAAATAGTTTATGCATGCCCAAGTCAAAGACTAAGACAGGAAAGTGTCCCCCTACAGAAATTGTAGCCAGTTTCTCGTGTAAAAACCCCGCTGTAATTTCCAGCCAGCCTAGTAACTTGAAACCTAAAAGGTCTACCCCTCGCTCATGCGTGAAGGAGCCAGTGAGCCGTGACTCAATCAGCAGTCCAGTGATAAGTGCGCCACGCGCCAATCCCCCCGGGAGTCAGACAAGGTCCCACAAGCCAGGCATGAATGAACGTAAACGTAAAACTATTCTACGCCAGTTGTAAAACCTGTGTCCCCTAATTTTTCAGAGTGGCTAGAATTGAGATATAAACCTCTTAATGGTAAAATAAAACGAAGTTTTTCTACCAGTGATGTTAAGCAGAGTTTAAATGTGTCCGTTAAACCGGAAGTAAACCAATACAGTTTCCCCAATTGGATTACGGCACGCAGCCAGTCTACCCCTAACCTAAAGTATTGCAAACCTGTCCAACTAGACGTCGGTAGTAAACTTGCTTCCCTTAAGTGTTTTAATTTCTACCCAGAATTTGGTAGAGTTAGTTTGCCTGAGTTTAATTTAAATTGAATCAGTGTGCTAGTAGTGGAAACTTAAACAGTTTTTTTTGTTGCTTTCATCCTTAAAAATTAGGACCCGATGTTTTAGTGTTAAAGTCTTATCTTATAAAAAGATTGAATTTTTGTGCTTGATCACCACAATTAGGGCTCTTTGAACTAAATAATTGTTTTTCCTTGAAACGAAGGTTATAATTCTAACCTAACCAAATGTTAATGTAATTTCATCAGTTTAGGAGTAGGTAAAACCTTTACTAGGTCTCCAAACTTGACAACTGAAACTTGTGTAGTTTTTTTCTCTGAATGAGATTTTTTTTTTATAATTGTTAAACTTGTGCAAACCACCAAGGCTAACCTAAATAATGTATAAATTTTCTCCATGTTGAGTTTTTTAAACTTGAAAACCTAACCAAATAGTTTTCTTCATAAGTGTTGAACTGTAGTGAGTGGTGGGCCGCTACAAACGTGGCTCCATCTAGGAACACCTAACCTAAACATAAAAATTGTGTTTATAGCTTTACTGTCTTAAATCTTCAAGACTGCTTCGTTGTACAAACCTGGAAAGTGACTTTTAAATGCAGATACCTTAAGTCGGTATTTTGTTTAAACTAACAGTTGAGTTTTCATCCTTAAAAGCTAAACAAGTGGTGGAGTCAAAGATTTTGCCCTACATTTTTTAAAATTTATTTTATTTAATGGTTAAGAGGTACGTTGTCAGGGCAACCTCACTCAAAGAAACTCAGCTTTTCCCATTTCGGACCCTTACACCTAAATTTTAAGTGCCAATGTTTACTCTTTTTGTCATTATCAACGTCTCCCTGTGTGGGAGAATTTTAACAAAGATTGTACGACACATTATTAATATTTATTAGGAATATCTATGGGAGTCTAGTGGTTCCTGGCTAACTCCTCTTAAGGTTTTTACGAAACATTTTTCCTCAAAAAATTTGTCTGTCTTACCTCTGAGGGCAAAAGGTCAACTCTGTCGTTAAAAGGTTGTTGCGTTATTATCCTTAAACCTCCCAGTGTTGTATAATATGTATAAGTTATGGGTACCAACTCTAAACACTTCAGTGTAAAAATTTCCTATGTAAATCAAGTTGTTTGGTAACCTTAAACCACTCCAGTGGTAGTCTGTTAACTTTAAATAGAGCTGATAGTTGCGCATGCGCTCATAGTACCCTCTATTCCGATCCTTATCGCAAGCTAGGTCCTGAGGAGTGCGCC
>JAHWFP010215663.1:42285-56467 GCA_023313725.1 Lithobius niger
CTGCAGCTTTGAAGACGGAATTGAGTGCTGAGCGATAGACGAGGATCTAGCAGCCTTTTAGTCCTTCGGAGAAAAGTGTGTTGAGAAACTTGAGTTCGGCAATAGGTTAAGAAGGAGCGGGAACCACGCTGCTGATGGCCAGTTCGGAGCTACTAGCAGGAAGAGGCTGCCTGATTGTTGGATCTTCTCCAGGATCTGTGGGAGTAGCTTGAACAGAGGGAAGAGGTAGGCGTACAGGTTTTCCCATGGGAAGGTCAAGGCGGCTACTGCTGTTGACCTCTCGTCCGAGACTGGGCTTAAGAAGAGGGGAAGTCTGGCATTGTGCCTCCTGGCGAAGAGATCTATCATTGGGATGCCCCAGATGTTGAAAAGTAATTTGCAGATGGGTTTCTTTAGCATCCATTCCCCTGTTGGTGGTTTCTTGCGGGATATAGACCCATGTTGAGATCTTGTCAGGATCCTGCAAGATCTTGTAAGAACTGATAGGTTCCTAAAGGATCTTGTAAGATTTCACAAATCTGACAGGATCTTGTACAAGATCCTGTTGATTTATCCTGCTTCACAAGATCTTGTCAAATTGGTAAAATCCTATGTAAGATCCTACTCAGGGGTAAGATCTTGCATAATTCCTATTCACCAATCTTATCTGGCAGGATCTCACAAAACTCCTGTGAAGCTGGTAGGATCTTGAACAGGATCTTACCAGTAAAAGATCTTACTAGTTTCATAGGAACTTATCCTGTAAGATAAGATACTTGAATAGGAACTTGTGTATCTTATAAGTTGCTGTAGGCACGTCGGTACGATACTGCGTTGTAGAGGATTTTAATTCTTTTTTCAACCTTTAAGCTTAATATAATTAAGATCATTAGATCACACAATTTTGTGTGCAGTATATTTGTATTATTATCGAGGTAGTTCCTTGATAGCAATTCCCAGAATCCCTTTTACTAAAGCGAGAAAGGACCACAAGGGAACAATTAATATGCGCGTATAAAACATTTATTAAAAGATCATTAAAAAATTAGCGTTTATCAAAATTTGCCCTTCAAAAAGTTCCCAGGCCAATTCTACCAAAACTTTCTGTAATTTTTTTAACATAATGAATGTGTTGCCGGCATGAAAGTATCTTTTTTACAACTGCAATGTGCAGCAAATTAGTGCATTAAAGAGATATTTTAGTTGTATGCGAAGAGCGAAATCGTGTGTGAAATCCAATACCGCGTTGGCACTTGGTGCAAATAAGCAATGTGCTTCAGTTTCCGAAAAAACAAAATCAGCAAATGAAAGCTATTAGAGGTTTTTCGATCATGCTGTAACACTTGATCTTCACAAGGAGGCATTTGTACTAGACTGTCTCTAGATGGATGTATACCTGCAAAGAACTGTTCACAAATTTTGTATTGTTCTATCAATTCAAATACAGAATTGCTGCAAATATTTTTTTTTTAATTAATTTTTTAAAAACACATCACCTCATTCTAACTTTTCAAATACTTTACAAGAATGCAGCTCGTATTTTGCATTGTAGTTTTTTTCATGGTAGCCTACACAATATTGGCTTTCCCAATACGTTGAGAATACGTAACTTCTGGTTGGTCAGCTATGCAAGCGGGCGAATCATTTCGATTGGTGCATTCAAATGCTCAATCGGGAAATAACAGGTTACAGTTTTTACTCTAATTGATCTTTATCAGATTGGTGACTGGAAAGGGGACTCTGGGCAAATCCCTGCTAGTCATTCCCTTCCTGGGAAATGTGAGAGACTACCATCCTTCTTCAGCAGCTATGGGATATATTTATAACATCATCTCATCCCCCTGTGATATCACATGTATCCCCGGTTCAACAACGGGAGGGGAGGCTGGTAAATGCCATTGAGCAGTGTGCAAGGAAAGAGACGAGTAAGGGTGCCAGGGTTTTCTCCCCCCCCCCCCTACTTCCAAAACATGTTAAAATGCTAAACAAATAGTGAAAAAATGATCCCTGGAAGCTTGATATGGCAGCGATGTAATGTAAAATCCTTCAATTTCTGGGGCCACGGACCACGCTGGGGAAGCTAACAGCACTCCTCAGCCCCTTAGCTGCATGGCTTTGTTTGGCCCCCAGAACCTCCCCTCCAATTATACAAACGAAGGGGGGGGGGGGAATTATTTGAATTGCCCCGAGTTGGAGTTGACAGTTCCTGCTGGGGAGGCTAACAGCACTCCCCCAAACCCCCACGTACCCTGTGCGAGCCCCCCTCGCCCCCCCCCCCCCCCCAAGTCATTCAAGGAAAAAAGGTTCATGACCGTTTGCCCCAAAGTTGTGTCTGCGTTTGGCCCCATCTGAAACCCTCCCCCTCACCTTCCGAGTTTTTCAATGGGAAAAAAAATAGTTATTTCTGTTGCTCTACAGTTGGAATTGACAGTTCCCGACGGGGAAGCTAAAGGCACTCCCTCAGACCCGCCAGCCGGCTTTGTTCGGTCCCCTCTGTCCCTTTTTTTTTACCGAGTCATTCAAGGAAAAAAAATAGTTGGCAGTTTGACCCAAAGTTGTATCTGCCTGAATACAGTACAATTAAAATAAACCAAAGCACAAGTTCACATCCGTAACCCCGATTCCCTCCGACCCCCACCGAAAAAAAAAAGCAATCACAAAAAAATTAGGAAAGTAAAGATGGTCCACTTGACCCCTTCACAAACCACCATACAACAAAATTCGCTCCCGTCCCCTTCTGCAAACCCCAGGCTAAGGGGTCTGCTGCTATAAACGTAAACACATCGGTTTGTTTTAAGTTTTAATTGCTTTTACTTTTTCCAAACGCTACTTTATTCTTTGACTATTCATTCTTTTTAAAAATTCGTTACCTAGGAGCACGGCACGTGAAATTCTATCAGCTGTTGTGTCAACTAAGCTGATTGCTTCAAATAACGATCACGTGATCTGTAGCTAGCCAACGGCAGCGCTGTTTGCTTTCAAACCACAACGGAGTTTTTCCCCAAGATGGATGCCACCGTGATGTGACAGCGTGTGATCGTGACGAGGATCGTGATGTGCGTTTCTGTGTGTGATTATAATATGGAAAGCTGGGGTCCACTACCGCAGAAGCTCCAAGCAAGATGGCCGGCCTATCTAGATTCCGGCGCGTGAAGTTTAGAAAGGTTTAAGATTTTGATTGCGGTTTCCGGTGTTATGTGGTTAGTTTAGGTTAGGTTAGGTTAGGTAAATTTGGAAAAAACTGACCTTATTTTCGAGAAACAGCGACCTTAATTTACCCTTTACACCAACGGAGATAGTACAACCAACGTATACAGATCGATGGTGGACGCGCTTGGAGTCGCTGTGGAAGTGGTTCCGAAAGCTGTTTAAAGCTGTCCTGATCAACAACGAACACTTCAATAAGTGAACGAATGTTCTTTATGGTAAGGCAGCGTACTAGTAAAAAGGAACCGGCATAATCAAGACAGCAGTTAGGCCGAATGTCTTTTCTTTGACCTTGAACGCACGGAGAAGCTGCCAATCATGCCCGAATCACTTGCCGTAGCTACGCTGGATTTGCTGAATTTTGTGCATCTACCTGACCGACGATGACTTCTGTTCGTTTTTCTGTTTGTTAGTTTTGAACAACTTATTTACTTGGTAGTACTCCGAGCTTATGCTAGCTGCGTACATCTTCGTAAATGGGACAAACTTTATACAACGGTACTAACTTTACAAAAGTCCAGGTAGTACACAGATATTTGATAAAACTGTGCATCTTAGATTTCTAGTTCCAACGTTCCCATTTTAGTTTGTAATATTCGTGTCTAATATAAATTGATAAAATGTAGCTTATTTGAGACACATAAATGAAAGAATTCAGAGATCATCTGGTGTCCAATTTTTTTTTTATATTTCCATTAACTACAAATTCAGTTGCTTGAAAAATAGTTTGGTTCCACCTTTTCAATAATTGCATAATAACACGTTATTTGTGTTATTTTAGGCAACGAAAAAAGAATACCTTGGTGCTTAAGTGTGTATGGTTTCAAACCAGTATGGTTTCCAGTAATGATAGGAATTTAAAATATGTTAACCAAACCGTTTGGTTAACATATTTTAAATTCCTATCATTACTGGAGAGTATTTTGCTCCCACATAATTTCACCAAAATTTGAACGATTTTGACATTCCAATACAATATTTTAACCGTCTTTTCGGGAGCTTTCGAATGATGCTAATTTCAAATCGAGTACTTAAATGGTTTTCACGTTATTTCGAAAAACCACAAATCTGTCCCAAAAAAAGAGTTGAGCATAAAGCTTGCACAAAAGACTACAACTGGGTTGTTGTAAAGCAAACCAATTGCAGCTCTTTTTATTAAGGTTTGAATGTTTTGCCCCTTAAAAACAAAGTCACTTTACAAAAGATAAATACCAAAATAAAAAGTATGGAGACCTTGTCCCTTTTGGAAGAGGTAAATGAATAACAACTGTAAACCTTTTTTTTTTGTGGCCCTATGAACATAGTTTAGAAAGCTAAGGCCTAAAAAAAATGGTCTTGGTTCCTGTAAGATCGGGGGAAAAAGTAGGGGTGGTAGGTAGGAATATATATTTTTTTAAACTTTTTTTTTACACCGACTTTGTGCATAAACCCACAGCAGTTGACATCGACTTACGAGTAGGCCTAAATAATATAAATTGTTAAGTTTTTTTTTTTTTGGCAGCGTATCTGACAGCCTTTCTCTGCGGTCCCATTTGTTTTCCCTTTGCGATTTAATATGGACGAATGATTTAATACGAATAAGGAAAAAATGAACGAAAAAACATTTAGGGTCGCTGAAATTTGAAGAAAAAAGTTAGGCACGGTCGCGTTACAGGAACCAAAGGTATTTGGTTCCTTTTTAGGCCAAATTAAATTTGACAAATTTAAATTAGGCTAGTGCATTGGAATTGGTTCTTTTAATGTAGATCATTTTGGTGTAGCCTAAACCATGATTTAAATTCATCATCCTTGGCTAAAATTTCCACTAAGGCAGACATGTAGCCTAATTGAGTTTTTAAACTTTCAGGCTTTACACTTTTTCTTACTGAATTTTTTTTTGTAGGTGTATTTTACATGATCTTAGGTCCATCAGAGGGGCGGCAGGGCGGGTAGAGGTTAATGTATATCATATCAAAAACCAAAACTGGTAAAAGGAGCCGCCAAGTTCCGAATGGTTCGGCCCTTCAAAGGAGTGATATCAACAAACCAAAACATTCGCCAAGTTAATCGCACCGCTTAATAGTTCGAAGGTCAAATGAAATCTAGAACATTGCTAATTTCGGTAGCAATGTTCAAGTTTTCATTTAACGTCCAAAGTATTATTCGGTGCGATTAAATTGGGGAATATTTTGGTGTGTTGATATCACTCCTTTGAAGGGCCGAACCATTCGGAACTTGACGGCCCCTTTTACCAGTTTTGGTTTTTGATATATCAGTCCTTTTTTTTAAATTGTGTATTAGACTCAACTCTACTACCGTGCAGATGGGTAGTAAAGTAGCATGTCAATTGTAATTGTTGTAATTTGTTTTATTTGTTTTATTTCGTTAGTTTTGGTGTGTTGATATTACTCCTTTGAAGGGCTGAACCACTCTCAACTTGGTGGCCTCTTTACCAGTTTTTGCCTTTGTATATTTTGCTTTGTTTTTAGAGGTGGTTTATTTTTCGTGAATAGGATGTGAATACAATTTCTTTGGCAACGTTGTTTAGATTCATCGTGCTACACTAGTGTGTGTCTAGGCATGCACGTCAGTATACACGTTGTCATTGTCCGAATTTAGGCTGTCCAACCAGAGACGATGCCGACAATACTAACAATGGTTATAACAATATTTTCGTACTTAACGCGCCATCCCACGCCATCCTCGTTACACCCCTAGGCTCCAAACCATAAAAGGTACGCAGTTCGTATCGCACTGTAGCCATTCATCCAATTTCATAGCTGGAAGCCTTCCTGTTATCTCGGTATCGATGAATAATCACCGTACGGAAATTAACATGGGGATGAGCGGACTAGTATTAGCTAGCTAGCTAGCTAGTTACACATTTTCAACGTTATTGAGGGTCAGATTTTGCATTGAAAGCAGCTTAGCTGGCATTCCTACACGAGTTAATTTTTGTCAGGTGAGTCATTGCTCTTGATTTCAACAAAATTTAAGCTTTTGTACCGCATTATTATTTTTCCTTAAGTACCTGAAATGTGCCCAACTATGTTTCAAGATATAAGACACTGACGCTATGGAGCCGTGCTACAATGGTTTACAACCTTGATAATTGAATTGATGTGATGTTTGTTGTGATGAATTGTTACCTAACTTGACGCGACACACTAGCGCGTGTCTAGATTTTTGTACACGCAATAAAAACTAAAATCAACCTGGTGCAGGCCCTGGTATTTTAGTATTTTTATAACCAACGAAATATCCATTACCTGTTTTAACCTTTAGCAGACTTCGTCACCTTGGAGGAGGGCTAGGTTCAGGAACCCCGCGTTACGAGCAGACGCCCCCAAGGAACGTATCCAGGTGAAGACAACCAATAGCACCCAATCCCGATCCCCGGGAGCCACAGTCCCATGAGGAGAGTAAGCACCGAAACCCAGGGAAGAGTATCTAAAGGATCTCGCACCAAGGGGGGCGAAGGTAGAGATTCAAAATAAAATTGAAAACCTTCCTACCTTACTACGAAGTTTGGAGCAGCAGCCTGTTGTCGGAATGACGATGGTGAAGAAGGAGCAGATCACAGCAGGAACTGGTCACAAGCCAGAACATCCGTAAGGAAGGAATGGCATTGGAGTGGTTCAGCTCATCACAGCGGAGCGGTCCGGAACCTTATAGCAGAATCGAGGTATAGGTGGTAACGACAAGGAACGGACAGGGCACAGCCGGAACAGGCAGCCGGAATGGAGAGCCTGCGATGGAAACATGTCAGGTATAACACATTGGTGAATGCAGCATGAAGCGGAGTTAACAGCAAATGGTTCCGAGATTCGTGAAACAGCAGAGGACGTGATTCGGGCGGACAGTAGGCAGGAGAAAACAGAAGGTAGACCAGAGGAATAAAGCGTTCAGTATAGAACATGAAGCTGTGATTCGTTTTATTTACACGGCGATCTGGTGTACGTAGCAACTTGGGCCAAAGGCTTGGAACAGGAAAACGAGAGGAACCATCACCATTACGAGGAGGCACGCCAGGCCAGAACAGACGTTAAGGAATATTGAGAGTCGTATATTATCGAGAATAGTCAGCGAGGAATCGTGACCTAGCGGCTAGCCAGAAGGGGCAGAGAGTGCAGTACCGGTGAGGAGCGGACCAGGCCAATACCAGCAGAGAAGCCCCTGTCGCCAAGATATCGGTGAAGACAGGAAGGAATGTGTCCGCAGCAGAAGAGAGAAAAGCGCCAATCTGCGCTGGAGGAACGTGTGTGGAAAAAACGTTCCAAGGAGCGGTCCGGAACAGGAACGGCAGTGGTGATGGTCCAGACTTTGAGGGGACCGAGACAGGCGAGGCAAACTGGTGCTGGAGGACACGATGGGTGCGTAAGAAAGGGACCGGACACGCAGCAAAGTAGGACACAGTTGGTGACAGTTCCGAAACCGTGTATAGTAGAATGTCTGCCAGAAAGCAGCGAAAGGTAGGGGAAGGGAACCGGAAATGGTCCCGACAGGCCGGACTAGACGTCTAAGGAGGAGGTGTCGGCTCGCAGAGAGATCTGCAAGGTCGGAATCGTGCACAGCAGAACTCACCAGGAAGGGAAAGAAGGAATCGGCAAAACGCAAGGCTGGGGAAGGGTTATGTTGACCCGTAGCGAGCAAGTCCCTCGCCGTAAGTTTTCGAACATGTAGTGGAACGTAATGTGGAGACCAGGAGAAACGAACATCTGTTACGGAGACGCGTCACAGAAGTGGGCACGGCCCATAAGGTCGAAAGATTACTGATCGTGGCAGTGAGGTCTGCAAGGTTTGATGAAATTGTTGCAACAAAGGCTAAAAAAGGGAGCTGTCGTCGCAATACCTTGTAGCGGTTGCAAACACTTCTGCGGCGGATGGTCTCTGATGAGTGATGAACTACCAACTCGTCGCGGAAGCAGAGAGAGAGAGCGTCGGAGGCGGTATCGGTGCAGGAATAGGCGAATAATAGCACTAAGAGTCTTTGATCCGGAATGCAGGATCGAACGAGTGCCACAGAGACTGTCTTGGGCCTATGGGGATGAGAAGGAATGGAGAACGAACAGTCGGTCCGGGTGCAGATGTCTGTGTAGTTCATGTGTGGTGAGCGGAATCGATGTCAAACAAAACTGCACAGCAGTAGCCGTTCAGTTGCTTAAAGGGAATCGGATGATAAAGGAAAAGGGTGCCCGCCTGGTGCCTGCTTTGTGGCCTCGTCCCTGTTCTTCCTGGAGTATTCGATGAAGCTGAGGCAAAACCAGTGTGTTTTGCAAAAACAGGAACGCGTAACGTTGTGGGGAATCGAAGTAGTTCAGAAGAGGGAAGGGGCCGGGTCCTGGACTCGTTTTCCACGACGATATTGAGAAGCTCCACTGGGTAACCGGAGAAGCTGGTTGACAAGGAAGGCTACATCGCTATGCAGTATTACGTTGCCCTCGCCCCCTCCCTTGCCGGCAAGTCGATGGCCGAAGCGGAGTGGAAGGCAGCAAAGGGGATCAGGAACAGAGGTTTGCAAGGTGAATGCTGATGGACCGTCCGATGCTGATGGTCCATCCAGTCCAAAGGGCTCCAGGAAACGATTGTTGATTTGTAGGACTGAAGGAACTACTGCCAGGGGTATGACTACATGAGACAGGAAACTGGTGACAAGAAGAAGAGGCTGGTAAGCGTACGACGGTAGCCCGTGTGACCGCATTCCTGGCGGGTGTCCAACAGATCGACTGGTCCGCAGAACTGCGGAGTCTGAAACGGAATCGTGGAATCGTGGAATTGTGCAACTGCGGAACCGCGGAACTGTGGAACCGCTGTAACGGCGGGTGCTACGACGGGGTAGGTGCTTTTAGCATCGCCGGTCGCCTGGTGTAACTGGATCTTACTATCTTTCACTCCGTGTTGCTTTCGAATACTTTTTCGGTTAAACAGCACAACTGCTACTGTCCCGATGTAGGGAATGGAGCATTGAAGTCCTAATCTAAGACCTGACTAGTGAATAAATAGTGGGTAACGCTGCCACCAAAGTGGGAATTAGGCTAGCTAAGTTAAACTTCAAGAGAATTGTCTTACCTATTAACTTCTAGCAAATAACGAGCGAATAAACCGACGGACGTTAAAAAAACTCCTGGTTTTTATTTTAAACAAACATGAAGAAAATATCGCACTTTACATTTACATTTGGTAACTTTACACCTAGTTTAGGTTATAAAATACATGGGGAATTTTACATTAAATTCAGACTTGAACAACGCTATGTTCACAAAAACAATTTCAAATAGAAACAGTGAGTTTGATTAGGCACAAGGGGATTTCGCAAAAGAGCCCTCTAAATTACGAACAGCCTCGGCTGTGTAGTAATAGTAGACCTGTTTTACAAAGCATTAAACCTCCTAGAGTTGCTGTTGATAAGTCAACCCCTTAAATTACAGAAGCCGCGGCTACCTATAAAGTTGATCCGAGCGTTTAATCAATGGACTACCAACGAAGATCAAACCGTCCGTGTGTGCATTAAACTGCGTTTAAAGAAACAGAAAGAAAGCTGGTTTTTAGTAAGGGACCGTGAACCCTTGAGTTACGGCCGCCAACGTCCGAAATGCCGTTTGGCTTGGCGCACCATAATTTACCTTTAAAGCTAAAAGGTTAAGTTTAAAATTAAACTATAAATTTTGACGTAAAGTCCAAAAAATAAACTTTTAAAGTTAAACTAAGTTACATACGAACCACTACCTTTGCCCGGCATGGCAACAATCGGACCGCGGCACCTCCACTCCCAACCGGCGTAGCGACCTCTAGCTTTGAGAATCTTGAGCTGTGCTAACGAGTGAGTCTGGGGCTGGGGTTATATACTCATTACCGGAAGTTGGCGCGGACGCCGAGGATAGCTGCGGAGGGGACGAGCGGGGAAGAGGAGGCAGACATCTTGGAGGAGGAGAGACTGACCTAGATCGGCCGAGCTGTCACTACCGGAAGTCGGAATGGCAGCGCGGACGGCTAGGGTAGCTGAACGCTCTGGTTGGATGGGGAATTGAAGGCAATGTTTTGGTTGGACGGGAATTGCGGAGGCTGAATTGACAAAGAGAATTGCCGACTTGGAAACGTTAGAGGCCTGGTTTTGAATGTGCAAGTGAGTTTTCAACTCATAACAACGTGATTTTTAGGCCTATTAAATAAACTACGATGTTATGCATCGCAACTATTGAAGGAAGGGGGGGGAGGAACGAAGTGTAATGCACAGAATAATTATTTGACTTTGGGAATGAAACTGCTATTTACAATGCAGGTTTTTAACGAAGGAAAGCTAGTTTGTTTTCGTTTTTAGAGGTTTGCTACGGTCAGAGTTTGGATGGAGATGCTATAAAAATAGACATAAATATTCATACACTGGGTCCGTAAAAATATAAAAACATAAACATTGGAGCTCCGGTAGGGTTCATGGCAAGAAGTTAAGTTTACCAAAATGCATTAAGTGCACAAATCAAAAGATTAAAATTTCCAGCTAGTTTTAAAGGGCTTTATCGCAGTTTAGGTTAGTTTTTACTGGTTTGAACTTCGGACATTTTTCATAAATAATCAAAGTCGTCACCTGTTACAAATAAAAAATATCGTGTGTTTTCAACATCTACAACATAACTAAGCTGGAAAAGTGTTTCGGCTTTATGCCTAAAGGAATAATGTACAATATTTACATTTTTAATGTGAAATCGCCATAAAGACGATTGTTCTTCGCTACGACGGCTTAGGTGCTTGTAACGCCCCCGGTTTCCCTGGTGTACGTGGAGTTTCAGCTTGAGGTTTCTACGTGTTTATGACGACTTTTTCCGTTATACAACACAGCATGGACACTGTCCCAGCATGGGGGATGAAGCGCCGGTCCTAATTATAGGGGCCTAACCTTAAACTGTTGGTATCGCTGCCACCAACGGTGGATTTAACTGTTTAACTAGCTAAAATCTAAAAATGGGCTACATATTCAATTTTACACTAAAATACAATTAATCAAGTCTAGCAAACGACTGAAGCTTAAAACTCCTGGTTTTATTTTTGCGACAGAGAATGAAAGTACACTTTACATTATAGTTTGCTTCTAAAAGCTTTTGAATACCAATTATTTAAATAGGCAACAAGTTTACATTTACATAAAGTAGCAAGTTTGAATATACACTTAGTATTTCATAAATTCAGACAAACACACTTGGTTTGAATAAAGTTTTAAATTTTCACATTAGAAAAAGTAAATCATGAGTGCTCCCGGAGACACCCGCAAGACTAAACAGCCGCAACTGATAGTAGTCTTTCTGACAGTATGTTTCTTATGATCAACCGTCCACAGTTATGTTTCTAAGTTTTCCAAGCACAAAAAGATCAACCTCCCTTAGTTCCCTTGAGAACTGTTCTAAGTAATAAAAAGCCCGGCAATTTTACACTTAGGCATCAGTTTGTTTCAATTTGCCTTCCACAAAGATCAAACCGTCATTTAGTTTAGATTAAAAATCCATTTAAAATAAACTGGAAAAATTTGGTTTTTAGGAAGAGAACCACTCTGACGTTATGGGGTGAAGAAACCTAAGATGCCGCTACAGGCGTCACCACCATAATATTCTCTAGCTAGAGAGTTAAGTTTACAATTAAACTAGAATTTAGAATATGGGGGTCCTAAATTAAACTTTCAAAAGCTAAACTACAACATACGAACCACTACCATCGTGCCCGGCATGGCATTCTCCGGACATGGCGTCTCCACTCCCGACTGGCGTGACCGGTCTCTAGCTTGAGATCTGTGAGCTGTGCTAACTATGCATTCTGGGGCTGGGGTTTTATGCACATTACCGGAAGTAAGCGCGGACTCGCGGGGTAGCTACGGGGGTCTGATTGGCTGAGGGCCTCGAGAACAATGGAAAGTGGGAGGAGAAGTCGGATGAACAAAGGAACTGGGTGCAGAGCCGTTTGAAGGAGTAGGAACATGTAAAACGGGAAAAGATCGGCCTGTTTTGAGTTTCACTCAATTGAACTTTCGGAAATGGGCCTTTACTTTGTATTATTGGCTACGGATTGACTATTTACATGTCAGCAACGTGATTAGGCTCTTGTTAAAGCTTATTACTTGGCTTTGGGTAATGTCTAGAACATTACTATTAAATTAAACAAGCTTTAACGGTAAACTGTAGTGTTAAACACCACAACTAGTTTTGGCTGGGGAGGGGGGCAAAATGGGCAATTCGAAGTTTTTGCACAGTTTGACTTTCGGATTTGGTTTGAACAGATCTTTTTAAGAATTCTTTTAGTGTTTAATAGTAGATCAAGCTATTCGTAGGTTTCGGTGGGTCACAGTCAGGTCCAGAGGAGAACTAAAATAAACATATATACACTGAAAAATTCGTGTCCGGTAGAATGCCAGGTCGTAATGCGTTTATACGTTTGGACATATGGTAGCGTTTCTGGGGGTAAAAGAATATGAATAAAGTATAAATGCGGTTAAATAAGTTAGCTTAATTGAATGCTATAACGCATTAAGTTACCGAGAACATTTAACGTTTAAAAGTTTAAAGTTAAAATTCGATCGTTGTGGAAATTTTCCATATGGATTGCGGCCGACAAACACAATAAAAAATATCACACTTCAAAATGGTTGTCTGTACAAACCTCATACAATACACTAAGCTAATATGTTTGGGCTTTTTGCCCTAAAAGAAAAGAATAAAATGAAGATACAGAAATACAGAATTTTATAATGGCGGCCATGATGAAAGTGCGATGTAGTCGGTTTTGGGCGATCTTCAAATGTAGTTTTAATGGTCTTCAAGGAAGAAAGTCCGGATTTGGGCTTCCCCAAGAGTCTTGTATTTTGAGAGGCTATTAAATGTCGAAGAGTTTGTGGAAATCGGACCATTATTGCGAAAACGGCCAGAAATGCCTCGGCGAGGCATTTGGGTGCCTCGAGAAAAAAAATTTCATTTTTGGAAAAACAGGCGTTTTTCGATGGCGCTCGTTTACACGCCCCCAAACGCAGGATTTTATTCGGGGTTCCGGAGAACTCGGAATAAAAGCTATAATAAAGGGGTTAGTGCACACAAGATATGCAGAAAACAAGACCGCCAAAATTTAAGCAAAATTGACATGGAATAAAATACACTGTTTACATAAATGTTGACTTTGCCGTTTTGTATTTTTGGGGGACCAACGTTTTTGTGGCTCAGAAAACTTTAAGTAAAATAAAAGTTACAATTTAAAACTACTGTTTTTGCAGCCATTAACTAAATACTGTCCGCGCTGCGGGGTGCAGGAATATCGTACAAGCATTTGAAAATGGGGCAAAAGAAAACAGTTATCGAGAAACACACTAGTTTTAAAGTGAAAGTACAAAGTTAGGGTTTTTGTAAAAGAATACTGTCAAATGAGGCGTCCCGCCACTTAATTGTTCGTACAAGTCCGGATTATGTCCAATTGCCGCGTCTTTTTTTTCTGTGTGACGGCCAAAAACACCTTGCCGTCCACCCTCAACCTAGGCTACGATAGCGGTTAGAAGAGAATATTCTGTGAACACGTGATAGAACACCGGCTCTATTTAACAGCAACTAATACCACTAGAATGGTTTTTAGGTTACCAAACAACTTGTTTACATAGGTAATTTGACACTGAAGGATTTTGAGATAAGACCCATAACTTGAACATAATAATACAACACTGGGAGGTTTGAGGATAAAAACGCAACAACCTTGTAACGACAGTGCTACCTTTTTCGCACAGGGGTAGACAGACGGCTGTTTTTGGGAAGAAAGCCATTTCGTAGAAAACTTAAAGAAGAGCCAACCGGGGACAAGTTGCAGCTCCCGTAGAATATTCCTAATGAATATTTAATTAGTGTCGTTACAATCTTTGTCAATATTCTCCCACAGAGGGAGACGTTGATAGTGACAAAAAGAGTAAAGCATAGGCACTTAAAATTTAGGTGTGAAGGCCAAAACGGGAATTAACTGGGAGTTACTTTAAGATGAGCTCCCAACAGACTAAAATGACAAA